>RAHM01000155.1:5085-264885 GCA_003713295.1 Parotia lawesii | reverse complement strand
AGGACATCTAGAGCAGCAGCAGAACATTTCCCTGAAGGGAATTAACAGTGGTAATCTCTGCTTATTATACAAATAGTTGTAGTTAGGCAATATAATCCCCTTTTTAACTCTGAGCTGCCAATGGATTCTCAGTGCACTAGCAGGAAACGCACTTCCACTCTATTACACTACACAGAGATTCACTGTACTCCTGTGCAAGGCCACAACTCTTAAAAAGTCATTTTTATTATAATATCAGTTCCTTCCTGATCTGTCATAAGGAATTGCACTGGTCTCATTAGTAAGCAATGCTGCTAATCGTCAAGCTATGCTGGTGCTTCCTCTCTGTTCAAACTGGAAGTCAAATATAGAACACTGGACACAAAATAGGGCACACAATTCTGATTTTCAGATAATAAAAATTTTCTCAAATCCAGGTAACATATGTCATTACAGATTTCTAAACTGTTCTACTCTTTCTCTTTTAGGCCACCATTCCTGAACAGCTTCAGCTTTCTCACCATTTTAACGAAAACCATGCATCACAGGGCACCTTATGTCATTTGAGGGCTTTCTCAGAAAACGAGTATTTAATTCTGCAATCTCTACACACAGCAGTGACAAGAAGAGCATTAAGAATACAAAACTATACTTTTTTTCCAAGATGCAGCTTTACAGAAACAAGCATATTTGCACTCATATTTTCAACAACAGTAATTCTCCAGATATGTCTCAAAATTGTTTAACCATAACCCTGAAGTTACATTCACCTGTTGTAAAAACTTATGGCCTTTGGAAAGAAAACTCTATGTGGTTATGTCCACATCTAAAAGCATTATTCCACAATGAGGCTGTTTGCAAAGCATATTCAAATCAGTTTTGTCAGAATTTCACTAGCTATTTTCTGTCACTGAACTTAAAAAACAGTTTGTGGTGTTTTCTTTCCTTGTAACATGGCCTATTAGCCTAAAGGTCCTATGACCCCCCACAACAGGCCATCTGAACTCTGGTTTCCTCAGAGCCATCTCCTACCTTCACAAAAACTAAAGTACTGTATTCTGGCCAGAAGTAAATTCCCTACAGAGAAAAAAAATACCTATAATGGCCATAGGTAGTAGATTCTTCACATGGGAATAAAAAACAACCCAAACCAAACTGAATGTAACCCAATTTTAGAGGGAGGACTGAAATTGAAGAAAGCATTACTAAGCTTGCTCCAGTTACCAACGTGCAAAGCTTTTTTTTTCCTCTTTTTATACTGAAATTAAACAAGTGATACAGGATTTTTATTATTTCATAGAATTAAAATTCTAAGTCTAAAAGCTCCATTGAATTGTATCAAGTAAATATTTGTAACTTGATCTGCCACATTCAAAATAAGCTTACAGAAGGATAGCTTTCGCCAACACAGTTATAAAGCCAAAGTGTCATCTGAAAGGCTCCTCCTCCTCCTCCAACATACCCACCAATTATATCAGCACATAGTTATTTCTGTAGTCAAAAACAAAGCCTCAGTACTCTTATACACAAACTTGTCTTTTTACTGTGGTTCTTGTACTATGCAAGTAGCTCTAGTTTAAAGCATTTCACACATTACTTTGACATACTTAAATTCCAGTCAGAAATAGTATCATCATCATCAAGTTCATCATCATCATCGTCATCATCTTCAATACCATCTTCTTCATGTTGCTGAGCCACCGTCTTTGAACGATGAAAACGAGGCCTTATGTCCTGCTCACTATCTGGAATAGCTTCATCTTCTTCAACATCCCCCTGTCAAAAAATGTTTTATCAGATAAACCAGTGCAACTATATTGTTCAAGGAAGTTAAGAATGTAGTGCAAATTTTAGTTCAATATTTTATAAACACGTGAAAGATTCGCATCCCACTTGTGCTGCCTAGCTAACTAAAAATGCCATTGTTCCTGCGTTGTGATACAGTATTTACCAGAAAAATTTCAGGAAAACAGAAGCAACAGAGGTAATCTCACAGAAAAGCACAAAGTACTCTTCTTGTTAAGAAATTACTCTTGATGGGAAGGAATTAGAAAGAAGAAGAGCTAGAGAAATTCTAGTACACAGACACATTCTAAAATGTTGTGATGGAAAAAGCTGTGTAGTTCAAGCTAGAAGGGCATTAAAATTAATTCTGATAATTTCTTTATAGGCTGCTTTGCTGCAGTAATTCATGGGTAAAAGTATCCCAGCTCTGCCAAAATTGGGTGGAAGGGGAGAGGAGCAAAGCAGGAAAACCCACAGATTATTCTCCAACAAACATGGCAGCAGTCGCATTCAGTTTTTGGAACAGCACACCTTGCCCCAGAAAGCTAAATCTCCATTGAACAGATGGCAGACCAGATCTGGTCTACCAGTTCAACCATTCTGATATACGAGTCAGAAGCTAACCAGATATTCTTACTGAGTATAAAAGAAAGGAATGCTTACCTTTAACAGAATAATATCAATCTCTGAATATTTCATACCATTTACCAGCACAGGTATCAGCCTACAAAGAAATATTTATACATATCAAAATAACACATAAAAAAGCAAGCCAGTTTTCAGTTATATGGGCCATAATTTTGGTTGTAACCCTCATCTCCAACTCAAAAGAGAAACACCTTAGCCTGATAAAAAGAGCTAGTAACCAAATCAAGTTCCATGTCATAAGATTCATCAATACTTTGTAATGAGAAAAGTGTTATTTCAAACTACAAACTTTTAAATAGAAGTAGCCAGATGGCACAACTGACGAACTTATCCTGAAGCACCTTTCAGAAATTACATCTATCGTTTTTTCAGTAAGAATTCAAACTCCCATAATATGCATGATAAGTTGATTCTTGCCAATAGTACTTGTCAGTTTATTTACTTGTCAATGAAGACTCTACCTCATCACTGTTAAAGATGGAGGCCTAACTACATTAAACTCTCCTATCACCTCGTGATTACTTCAGGAGGACAAGCCTTCAATGCTGCAGGAATCTTGACTAATTCATATTAGGATTTACTTCATTATTAAACAGGTTATGGTTATGGGGCTCCAACTGCACAGATGTATAGCTAAAAACGTACCAAGGGAAAAAGTCAAATACTTCCCATAAAAACATGTTTGCCACAAAAAAAGAAAAAATCCATAAGAACATATAAGCCAAATGAAACCATGGATGATGCAGTAACAGTGACAAACTCAATCTTGCAGGTTGAGTATTGTTTTTGAAGGTATCAGGCTTGCTCTAATATTCACATACTGCAATGCCACATTACGTTCTAAACTCTGAATGAATAGTAAGTATAAACATTATCACCAATTCATTGGCATTTCTGCAGCGTATTTTGTGAAGTACAAGAAAGCCTACAGGCATAAAATGGAACAGATACTAGAAACAACATGAACAAGTTTTAAGAAGATCTTGTCCCACTTCCAATTTAACTTACAAAATCTTAAGATTACCAAGCACTGACAAGTTTATATAGCTCCCTAGTCAAACAGGACTTGCCAACAAATAAGTTGCCTTAAACACACATGACACTGAAAGATCTTGGGGAAAACATGATGCGACTCAATAATAATTTGTTTTTCTAGAAATGTAAAAGCTTTTTTTAAAAAATGAGATTGATGCTGTTGCAGTGTCAAGGTTCATGTAGGCCAAAAGAGATTTAATACTAGTAGTTACTAACTACAAGATGTGTGTCGGGAAATTCTATGTACTATCATTCTTTTGCCTTTTGAACTACAAAAGTAGGAATTAAATCAGACCATTTTAAAATTTAAAAATAATTTCTCGTCACTTATTCTCCTGGGTTTAACTCCTATTGTTTCTCTGCCATGGTACAGGTTTTAATCTCAATTTTCTACTTTTTAATTGATTAAGAAAACTGAAATTTTGCTTCCTTTTTTTAACTACTTCACATCTATAATGCTTATTTCTGCTGAGAAGGGTGTGTCTCTTCTGCCATTCTGTTCTTCCACTCAAAATCTTGAGAGAATTCTCTCCTAACTTAAAAAAGCTTCAATGCATATATGAAAAGAAAGAGTATTCATTTGCTGGCAACATTGAAGAATTAACTTCCTGCTGTAAAAGACTTCAAATTAGTCTGGAGGAAGCTGCAAGCACTGTTGCAGACATAAAGATGTTTACACTCCAAACATAAGATATTTACTCCCATTCAAAGATCTATCTCTTGAGGCATAGGAAAACTTTTTGAAACTTCGAAAAAGTGCGTTTTGAAACTTAAACTAGTATCAGGCTGCAGAACTATGAAGGAACAAATTGTACAGGCTTTCTTCAAGTTTAAATTGTAACTAATTGATACAAAATTGATTTCTAAATCCAAGTCATGTCATTTTGGTTTATGCTCTTTTCAAAACGAAGAACCCTTTGCATGACTACACACACTGAAGCACTGCACACAGATGCCTACATCAGCAGTAGTCAAGACAACATGTTCATGGTACACCAGATACTACAGGTAATGTCATGTGGAGTTGTTCACTTGAGCTTAAGTGCATTTTACTGCATCTTTGCATTCATGTGAAGCGTAACAGCTTGTTAACTTCGTGGTAAGCACTACAGTGACACAGTTAAGTTGTTTCTGGAGTTCACTGGGTCTGAAACCCTCAGAAGTCTTTTCAATTTTACTATGCACAAGAACTAGCTATAGAAGAATTCTTCTAAGCATACTGCAAGCCATATACACTGTCTCTAAGAGTATCCATGAACAAGTCCACTGAAATTTTAAGAGGACTGTCTCAAAATAAATGAGTTGTAATTCTCGATACTTACTTAGTAAGATGCCGACATAATACCTCTTTACAAATCGGCTGTTCAGCCAAAGTCAGCCAAAACTCACAAGCCTCCAAAGCCACATTTTCATCTTGGTCCTGGGTCCTTTGAAGCATGTACTACACAATATAAAAATAAATTACTTGTATAAAATAGAACATTTATGTAAGAACTTTTTCATTAGTAGCTCAAAGAGCACCTCAGCAACGTAAAATAACATGCCTTATCCTTGTTATGGTCAACACACCCCAAAAAGTGACAGACAGCTTCAATGTGTTAACTGGCGCAGTTCCAGCACAAGTGCTAGACTTTTAACATAATCTTCTCACTTAGGGTCAAGCAATGCCTAGCTGTGATCCCAGTCATTTCAGGATAATTAATTTAATGAAGAATAAACAACTGTCATATGCACTGCCTGTCAAACACAATGTCAAGCTGGCAATTAGATAAGAATAAAGTTTTGCAATCTCAGTCTTAAAGGGAAACAAAGAATCAGCAAGTGCAAGAGCAACATACGTGTTCTAAAGAATGCTTTTTATTTATTATTTTTGCAATGTCAAACAGGGGAATCTGCAGAACATCTAGGAAATGAGACTCACCTCAACTATACTAATCATATGAGGAAGCAGGCGATCCATCCGAACTTCCAGCAACATTACCAGAGCACGGCAAACATTTTTGCGTACTTCAGGCTCCTCATCACCAGCCAATGCAAAAAGATTCTGTTGGAAAGTAGTAACAGTTGAAAAACCTCAGTTCATCAAGTTCAGCTTGCATTAAAATTGACATTACTGGCTGACTAAAGGAGATGCACTTTTGTACTTGCCCAACTCACACCTCAAAATACTATTTTATATTTTAAAGACATATGGGTTAGCAAATTAACTCTTCAGTCTCTCAGTGTGTATTTTTTACATGAACATGACACTGTGTATTAACACTGGCACAAGAACAGTACTTCCTGGATAGTTTTTTCCTCCTCAACATAAATTGTGTCAGTACACAAGAGGAGCAAATCAAATACTCCAGACAATCCACAGCCCTTCTCATCCAAGATCAGTAACAGCATTCAGACAGGCAGACAGGCCCAGTGACATGCACTTCTCAGGACAGGTAAGAGACAGACTGCTGCCATTACTTTTGCACCTTTACACAACAAGACCTTCCCCTAATTAGGAAAAATCTTTTGAAATACACCTACTTCTTTCGCTTACAGAGTGGTTAGCTCTAAGCACAAGCATACAGAATGAACTTCAATCCATGGGAACTGAAGCTAAGAATGGGCAACCAGAAATGAGGAGTTTAGGGGTAGAGGTGGTTGTAAAACGTAGTTCATACCTCTTGATAAATCAGATAGATAATTTGACTTAAACCTCCAACCGAGAATACACACCCACCTCAATAAAAGAATCTATGTGCAACATAAGAGCTTGAGTTCTGCTGATGATAAATTGATTGACGCATGCCACTGCATGAGATCTACAACAGAAACAGTTAAAATATATATGTTTCATGAGTTAAAAACATTTTTTTAAACAGTACTCAGGCATCAAAAGCAAAAACCAAGTATCTTCAAAGGCAAGACAGAACAAATCTATGCACCTGTAGCATTACCAAGCAAAATTACTAAACTACATTTTAAGTACTGTCTTACACTCTGACATACCTAATAAATATTTAAAAATAAAGTATTCAGTGAATAGGGTAGGATGACTACAGCTGGCATATTTGTTCTGAACAGTATGTATGTTCTTTTCGAGCACATTATGACTGTGATCTTCTCAGATAGCAATAATTCCATACAAGTCAACATGGCAATATCTTAGCCTGACCTTCTGCGTTGTTAAGTATGTGACCACCCTTGCAATATGTTTAGAATTTAGTTAGACCAGAATGTGTCCACAATGTAGATGCAGCTTAGAACAAAAACACACTGGTAGTTGGATATCTACTAAAACACTTGTGGAAGAAACATTCTAAGAAATGAAGCACTGTTCTTCGAACCCATTTCATGCAAAGCCGTTACTTAGAGGTCTTTTTCATTCTCTGACACAGAAGTCAAATTCTCAAGGTCGAGGCACAAGGCAAAACTACCTGTAAAACCCTTTGAAGATTCATGACAGTATTTTTACTACTGTAACTCCAAATTTCTATTCTATTTAGACATTTCTTGGAAGACTGTGGCATAAAACATTGTTCAAAAATTGTCTTTTGAGTGAATAAAAGTATTGTACTGACACTACCAGTCCTTTTCATACCTCAGCACTATGTACTGAAACTACGCTGTGGGTTGGCAGGTAGCCTGCTTTAAACTTTAAACTGGTTTAAGTCTCAAAGCTGTGAACATCGCAGCACAGGAAATTAGTGAAAGACCATACAGTGTGGTAAGGAAAAAAGCATGTTTTTCTTCCTCTTTTCCAGCTCCAGAGAATTATTATCTTTCCACAAGACCAAGTTCACACATTGTTACATGATTTTCTTAGTGAACTTCTTTTATAGATGATTTTCCAAACTGTATTAGAATTCTATCATGAGTTATAACCTTCATCTTAGTCTTCACTATCTACTACTCTTGGCAATAAAGAACTGCCACCTTAAAGCTGTCAGATATAATTTTCAAACAGAAGATAAAACATATTTCACAGAATCATGAAGAATCATAGAATGGATGAGGTTGGAAAGCAGCTCTGGAAGTCATCTGGTCAATGCCTGTGCTCAAGCAGGGCTGCCTACAGCCAGCTGCCCAGGACCACATCCAGCTGGCTACTGAGTGTCTCCAAGGATGGAGTCTCCATCACTTCTCTGGGCAACCTGTGCCAGTGCTTGGTCATTCTCACAATAAAAAAGCTGTTTTCTGATATTCAGAGTGAACATTATGAGTTTCTGTTTGTGGCCACTGCCTCTGGTTCTGTCACTGGGATCCACTGCAAAGAGCCTGGATATTTTTTTTTCCTCCCTCTCTTCAAGTATTTACATACGTTGATGAGTCCCAAGTCCCTTGGCATTTCCTGCCATGGCCCTTTGCTGGAGTCTTTCCAGTATATCCATGCCTCTCTTGCACTGAACACTCCAGAACTGGACACAGTACTTCAGGTGTGGCCTCACCTGGAAGGTGAAGGGAAGGATCACCTCCCTTCAACCAGCTGGCAATACTCAAACCCAGGATACCATTAGCCTTCTTTGTAGCAGGGGCACTCTGCTGGCTCAATTCAGGGTAAAAGCTACTGCTCTTTGTAATGAATACTAGCAAATAACAATTTAATTCTGGATTTTTTCTTTAACATTGTTACTTTGGAGAGATTAATACAGTTTTACAGTGAAGGGATGATGAACCCATTTAATTTGATTCAGCTGGAAGGTCAGTTAAATGCAGAATCTTTTTTTCTGTCAGAACTCAGAAACTTTTGTCAGCAGAAGAATTTTCACTCTTCCATTGCTGAAGCCATCACAAAAGGAATGTAAAATTGTTATTTCTAATCAGAACATTAAGTTCTAAGCACAGCACTGAATTTTTTGTAATAACATGCAAAAACTTAAACTATTTGATTTTCACAATCATCGACTGATTGCATGAAGAGGCGAGACTCTTGTATTAACTATGAAGATAAACATGAAAATTACTGATGCATGGAATCTCTGTGGGTCTCTGCAGGATCATTTTAAAAAGCTAAGTAGGTTTTAAACAGATTAAAAAATAATGTAAGTAAAATTTCAACAGGTAACTGTAAGTACAGCTCATAAACCTACCGTATTTTTGGACTGCTGTGCTTGAAGAACTGCAAGAACTTAGGTATCATGATATTGAGTGGCCGGTCCAATACATCACTATCTAAAATTTCAGCAGAATCTTCACATATCTTCTGAAGAGCGCCAAAAGCACCCTGTTTAAAAAAGAATAAACAAATAAATAATATTTTCTTTTGCATTCTGAAAAAAACAGAACTTAAGACTTCATATCAAATGGGTAATTTCAGCACAACACAGTAAATGTAGCTAGCTAATACTATAAATGCAGCTAAATAATTAAGACTAAATTGAAATATTCTTAAAGGCATTTTATTTAAACCAGCATCTGGGCATCTGTCAGGTCTCAAACTGGGAGAGTCAGCAATGAATAAATGGTAATTTTAGTTTGATTTGATGCTCATCTACCCAAATATATTTTAAAAAAACACTTAAAAGCTAATTCTTATTTGAGAAGTAAGTAGAATGAGGCAGAAGTATCCAAATTAATTGCACATATAATTGTATTTCCTTTCATAATTCACTATGGGGCAAAACAGAGATGATGCTCAATTTGAGTTTCACGTTCAAATGCAAGGGGTTTTTTTCCAAGAGAAAGCAGCACCAAAACACTACATAGCAACGTGGCATCTTGGATCATTAGTCATCTTTGAGGTTCACTTTATACAAAATGTTTCACACTTTCATGGAGACATTATCAAGTAATTCAAATGGTGCGATCACAATCTTTATTTTTTTACATCAGACATAGCTTTATATTTTTTGTCATAGTTTAGAACTGTTATTTACTTATTCCCCTTCATATGGACTGAACAAAACAGTTCATTTCACCTCGATACAGCAATCAATCAATTTTCCAGGTTAAGTTATAAGACGAATTAACACTAGTTTTATGTAAGAGAATTCAGCATCATCTTCATGATGCTAGAGGTGTCTAAAAGATCAGACATCATGGAGTGGTAACTTCAGGAGACTTCTCAGCTGAGATACTGTGACTATCCATTTGCAATCTTATTCTACTTTCATGCAAAGAAAATGAATTTGTTTGAATGAACAGTAAGAACGTGGACCACACGTAGAAGAAAAAGTATCAAATCTGAGCCAGTGTTCTCCAACGAGAACACATGGGCATGTATAAATACATACAGACATGCACACATAACTATGCATATACATAGTGTGTGTGAAGACAGATAAAAATAATCAAATTCAGATGATCATCTTCTATTTTCTATAAATCTCCTTACCTCACAGGTATTGTAGTCTTCAGAATCCAACAGGCTGCAAAGCTTTGGCAAGAGTTCAGGCCAATTCTGTAACTCCCCTTTTGAGGCAATTGTTGTTATCAGAATCCCTAAAAGAAAAAGAAGAATGGAGAAAATGAGATCTCACATTCTTTCACTTGTTTCATATCAATTTTTCTTATTTTTCTCCTCTCAAACATCTAAAGAGCTAAGAAAGTTATGGTTTTGTTAAGGACTGGCATGCATAAAAAAGAGGAAGTACATTTAATTGCAAATGTTATTTGAAGGGCTTTGAGCAGCAAAGGCGGGTTGCTCCTTTCTGCTGCCACGAAGAGATCAAACATTAGAAATCAAGCACTAAGTAACTTCACTTAAGGAAATTATAATTTATAACATTTATATATCTGTATAATTTATAAATAATAACACAGCAGGGCAGCTTTGGCTCCAAGTTTACCAAACACTTTACAAATCTGGACCTTTAATAAATACAGAGTATCCACCCCAAGTCACCTCTTTTTTACTACGATACAAAAGCATGAATGTGAGAATCTGTCATTCAATGAACTTACAACCCAGTGACAAATCATGTGTTCACAACTTTACTGTGTTTACACAAAACATTAAGGACACATTCTAAGACTAAGATACCTACTAAGAGCTGAAACACTATGGTAGGTCACCCACTGAGGAGCTGTGAGAGCCAGCAAACAGACAGGTTAGCCCAAAGTGTCACTAATTCTGCTTGTTTCCAGCACATATAGAAATCCCAGGGAAAACTAGTTAGGTGATAGGGACAGAGAAGGCTACTAATAAACTAGGACTGAATTTGTATGAGTCCATTTTGCTTCAATGCAAAATATAACAGCTAGCATAATCCTTAATGCTACTGGCAGTTACTTCTAACGAGTATGAACACGGAAGAACTTGATAATACTACAGTGAGCAATCTCCCAAGCATAAAGTGATGAAAAAAGCGTCTACTCGCAATATATAATTTTTCTTTGGAATAAAATGCTAAAATTCTTCTTAAATACACAAGAATAGAGGACAACATTACAGAGCAAAAGACGTTCTGGACAGGACACGCAGTAACTAATAGATATTTTCCATTATTCCTTTGATGCCATATGCTGGATCTTTTCAAGGTCCTAGAAGTGGTTTCAGAGGATGAAACGGTATGGCATGCAATTCAGACCATACATGTCATTATGAACTTTCTGTACAGATGGTGTTTTGCCCCTGTAACTCCTGAAGTTGATTTCTGAACTCCTTAACTTTTAAAAGCTAAACTTCATAACAAAATTCCCCCTCACAGGGCAATTATTAGCTTTCAATTTCCTCCTGCAGTGAAGCTCTCCAGTTCCACCACTACTTTCAAACACTTAAACTATTTTCTCTTCTTGCTTTCAAGCAGAGCTACACTAAGGTCCTGCCCAGACTAGAGTCCCTAGAAAGCTTTAAGAAGAGTTGCAGACACTTTCTAACGAGATGTATTTATATCCTGGTAGATTTGTGGGTCTTCAACAAATGCAGCTTAAACTTGAATCTGTATTTCAAGATTAGCACATGGGGTTCTAAAACCTGGTCCATAGATTAACAGTACAGAGAATATACACTCTGTTACTCATTTGGGAATTAGAATAAGGATAAGCTAAGTGAAGATAAAACAATGTAGTTATTTGGTCTCAAGTCACGTGCTTATTCTCCTCAGCAAGGTGACTTCCGAAGATGGGATTAATCAGTTTGCTTCCGTCTTGGCCAAAAGGTATCAGTTTTTGTCTGATTAGCACTAGATGCTAGAAACCACAAAGGAGCGTGAATACTGCATTAAATCTTCTCTGATGCCATTCTGCTCATTTTGCTCTCAGAATTCCTGAGATGTTATTTGCAATTGGCTCATTAAATTGATAGTGCTTGAACTGCAAAAACATGTACTCATCAGAAAGAGCAGCTCTAAATTGCACATGCCAACTCATGCTAAAGGCAGTCTAGGTAGGCAGTATTATCTTTACACCTTGCTAGTACCAAGAAACCAGTGGGTACCACACCAATGTCAGACAGCTACAAGGATCCAACAATTCAAATAGCAGCGTGCCAAACACATGCAAAACAGCAACAATTATGCAAGCAGGCAGCTCATCAGATGCTATTCATCTTCAGAGTTCATACATGCTGAATAATCCCTGCAAGGATCACTTAAAGCTGAACAATAATTGAGCTACTAATCCACAAGCATTTCCTATCAGGAAAAATTAAACAGTAACTGCTTGAAAACAAACCCCATATCCCTCAAAAGAACATCCCACAGACCATCACCAAACAACCCTAAAACAGCAAACCAAATGGAGCTGGAGTATGTTCCCTAGTTAGCTCCATTGTACTCCACTGAAAACTCCTACGAACGAAGAAATAAGCATGACTCTTCTACAATCTGGAATTCAAAGAGTACCTGCCACTCAATGACTTGTTTCTACTCTCATTAGAATATTGGACATTAATAAAATTCATAGTAAAGCAGCTTGACAACTGACAAGACAAAAGAAAAAAGCTAAGAAATGAGTAATTTTCTCTAGTCTTAGTTTAGTCCGTAACCTGAATGCCTGGAGAAAGAATCCTATAGAAAAAGCAAATGATTCTAAAAGAACAGTAACTGGTAGATTATTTTATAAGAGGAGTCAACTGAGAGAAGCTGAATTTCTTTCTGAAATGACACCCATACCCACTTTCAATATTCAAATATATATTTAACGTTTTTCTAGTTTTTGAGCAGACCAGGAAAATTACTACAAGTTTGGAGGAAATTGTATTCTCAAAGAACAGACAGAAAAGCAACTTTATCTTGAACTAAGTAAAAATAACACAAATACACATATTTCATGAAAGATGTGTATCAAAACAAGGTATTTACAAAATCAAAAATTCATGTAACAAATAAAACTTCTCACTGGAACTAGATGATTTTTAAGGTCTCTTCCGACCCAAACCACTTCATGATTCTATGACACTATGAAGTTCTGTATACCACACTTTATCTACTGTTTTCTAAGAGAAGCTTTTTATGTGAATGCCTTAGGCATGGTATGATGATTCCCTGAAGGGATGTGCATATGTGTGCATATAGCAGGTGAGGTGTAGAAAATCAGCTAACAGAAGCGTTTCATTGATGCAATCAGAGTACTGGAATAGTTCTTAAGTCAGACCTTTATTATGTTCCTGTTTTTAGGTATATAAGCTGGCAGCAAGCTGAATTTAAGTAGATTAAAATAAACTTATATTCAGTTACATTTCAAGAAATATGAACTGAATTGCTATATCACTTCTAAGACATTAGGAATTTAAAGTGAGATATCTTTATATTCACAATAATGAAAAATATTATTGAAACATCGTGAAGTTGTGACAATTATGAGAAACAAAATATTTTTGGAGTTTAGAAACTCTTTATGTCTTAGTACAGCTCTCACCCATATCAGTAACATTTTCAGTATGCAGAGGACAGCATTAAGAACAAACTTACCTACAGTAGCTCTAATTAAGGGGGAGGAATCACCAATGTTGTTCAGACATTCACTTTTAATGAAGTCAGTTACCCCATTTGGAAAGTTGTGAAAATGTGCTTTTACATTATTCTTCAAGATAAGACCACTCAAGGAACGTGTTGGCTCATCTGCAACAGAAAGTAATTACAGTCAACCTTCAATCGTCTCATAGGAATAAAGCAGATTTTCAAAACAATGCCACAGGATCAAAGCTTATATAGAGATATTAATCTTAATTTCCTTATCTCTCTTTCCAACTACACCCATCAATTCACCTAGCAAACCTTTTCAGGTTCAGAGTACACAAATTAATCACCAACCATATAAAGTTCAACAAGCATAAGTGCCGATTCTGCACTGGGGATGGGGCAGCCCTGGATGTGCAGACAGACTGGGGAATGAGATGCTGGAAAGCAGTGCCACAGAAAGGGACCTGGGGGTCCTGGTGGATGGCAAGTTGAACCCGAGTCAGCAGTGCCCTGGCAGCCAGGAGGGCCAACGCTGTCCTGGGGGGCATCAGGCACAGCATCACCAGCCGGGCAAGGGAGGGGATTGTTCCGCTCTGCTCTGCACTGGGGCGGCCTCACCTCGAGTGCTGGGGGCAGTTCTGGGTGCCACAGTATAAGAGAGATATAAAGCTATTGGAGAGGGTCCAAAGGAGAGCCATGAGGATGGTGAAGGGTCTGGAGGGGAAGCCATAGGAGGAACAGCTGAGGTCACTTGGTCTGTTCAGCCTGGAGGAGACTGAGGACAGACCTCACTGCAGTTACAGCTTCCTTGGGAGGGGAAGAGGAGGGGCAGACTCTGATCTCTTCTCTGTGGTGACAGTGACAGGACCTGAGGGAATGGCCTGAAGTTGTGTAAGGGGAGGTTTAGCTTGGATATTAGAAAAAGCTTCTTCACCTAGAGGGTGGTTGAGCACTGGAATAGGCTCCCCAGGGAAGTGGCTACCAAGCCTGACAAAGTTCAAGAAGCGTTTGGACAGTGCTCTCAGGCACATGGTGTGATTCTTGTGGTGTCCTGTGCAGGGCCAGGAGTTGGACTGGGTGATCCTTGTTGGTCCCTTCCAACTCAGCCTATTGTGTGATTCTGTGATACACTATCACTATTTATTCAAAACTAAAATATTGGATTACAAGCGCTACATTTTAAGAGAAAATTTTGAATACACACGTAAGCAAGGAATAGATCTGAAGTCACAGGATATAGGAAACTTATTAAAGACATTCTGATTATACTGACTGGCTTGCTGCAAGACTGATACTGTAAGGAACTGGTGACAAACCTGGTTTCACCAGAGTAGGATACAGAAATGATGCAGGGACTGTGCAGTAAAACCTCTACCCCTATTCCCATAGAAATATAGTGTCCAATTTTTCTACAAAGTAAGGTACTTTAATCCCTTCAGAAATGAGCTGTTCTGTTGATCTACTAAATTGATAATTAGAGAGAGAAGGAAAAAAAAAATCTTTACACAATGTTAAGAAGTTAAGTGTTACACAGTATGAGCCATAAAATAAACGCAACCAGAACTGACCTGAATTGAGTAAGAATTTGAGTTCAGGCAACAGTTTGAATTCTGTTCACTGAGCTTTCTCTAAGTTACTGGGCCAAGCAGAGGAATGGAAAAACAACAGCCTAGCCTTTTCATTTACAGTGGAGCAGATTCATGTTTGGTTCTTAACCAAGGGCATGACTAACTTGGTATTACATCCGAGATACGTTGAAAGTGAGATCTGAATGTTCTATATAGAAAGGGTTAGTTTACAGTATAAACAAATTTAAATTTACAGTTTACAGCAATCCTAATAGCACTGGAAGCTAATTTTAATCAGCATTTTAGTCACTTGGTGATTTTTTTCTATGAAGAGCTGATTTGGGCAAAATAAGGAATTCCTTTGTGCCAAGAATTAGTCTACACATGGATCTATTCCAGCCCTTCAAAACTATTATTATTCCAACAGAAATAAGGAGAAGCAAAATAAGAGATACAACTTTCAAATATAAAGTACTTTCAAACTAAAGCTACTGCACCACAACACCAAGACACTCATAACACTTAATGTCTGACTGACGGCTGACTGACAGACATTAGACACTTTACACCAGTTAGAAGAGAAACAGAACTTTTCAGAAGAGAAGGAGTTGTTTGGCTGATCAGAAATTAAAATTCATTGTAATCAACTGATTTTGAGTGCCAAAATCAGACTGCCTTCATACACTTTTTAATCTTGTCTTTTATGCTCATATTTCAGTTCTTTTAAAGAAGCATTAGTTAGAATGCTCCGGAACTACAAATGTATTGATACAGAAACAAACATGTCCTTTAGAATTCAGTAACTTTATAAACCAGGAAGCCACCCAATGAATACATATTTGAGACAATTCTACAACTTTATCTACACTATATGATTTAAATACCAACTTCTAAACAATGCAAAAAATAAAACTCATTTCACTTGCACAGCACTACATTGGCCAGCACCTTTTCTGGGAGGAGGAAAGAAAGAGTTTATTATTTTAAATAAAAAACTAAAGACTGTATGCCTGGACAAACTTTTCTCAACCTCAACTTAGTTGTGAGCTGTCACAAGTATTACTAAAGTTACTTGGCGTCAAATCAAGTAATTTTGACATAGTAGTCTCTGAATTAAAAGTAAAATCTTCACATCAATTCTTATGCCAATAACGTACGTCAAACTCTGATTGCTTTACATAACTTCCATTGATAGGTACACATATCTTCAAGAAATTCAGTCATTCATAAATTATTACAATTACTTAAAATTGTGCCTGGGGAGAACAGAAGCCAAAGGAGTCCTCCTTTAATTTCCACATGTTTCAAAACTTTTGCAAACCACAAAAAAAATTGTTAGCAGCCACAGATACCAATACAATAATTACTGTAATTCTTTATCATCTAGCACTATCTTCTTGGTGCGAAAGAAATCAGTGACAACCAATGTCTGATTAGAACACAGTAGGCTAGTCACTAGTAGAATAAACTCTAGAATGAAAATATTAAACAGTACGTTAAGGAAAAACATTAATCCATTAGAATGCCTGGCTACAGCTACGAAAGGGACAAGGCAACAGCTTCAATTTAACCAAACAGAGATACACACACTACTAAGTTCCTTTTGTCAAAACCAGACAGATTAGTCAACTGGTTTAGATAAAAATAAAGGTCGCATGAAGGTGAAACTTCAGGACCATTTTTTTTCCTTCACAAACTATTCTGTGGTATGCGGCAGTATGAAATATCTTTAGTCCATTCTTTTAGCCAAGATAACAGAAAAACTATTCTTCATAGAAAGCGATTATCCCACATATCTGCAACAAAGATTTCATGGGATTCATGATGGAAGTGGCATCTGACAAATGAAGTAACAAAATGAGAAAAAGAATAAAAATTAAAAATAAAAGCAAAATCAATTATCAACAGACTGAGAGGTGACAAGCAAAAATCACAAAGGACTTTGTGCTGAACAAACACCAAC
Organism: Parotia lawesii; assembly: GCA_003713295.1. NCBI lineage: Eukaryota > Metazoa > Chordata > Aves > Passeriformes > Paradisaeidae > Parotia > Parotia lawesii. The sequence continues at coordinate 248,086 of RAHM01000155.1, read as the reverse complement.
CACCTGAGCTAGAGAAGCAGCCCAAATCTGATATCCAAGCATTAAAAAAATAAACAAATAACATCATAGTTAAAATCTTAGTCTGAGAAAACAATTTCAGATACGACTGGACAAGGTTATTTATGGAATCCACGGTGTTCAACAACTTAACAGCTATACTGTCAGAAGACAGTAACATAGGCCTGGATGGAATTCTTGCTGTAACACCAAAATTACAGGCAGATGGCTTAAGAGCTCAGTAAGACACTCCTTAGTCTTCATAGATTCTGTGATTAGTTCTGTCAGCCATATGCTTCAGCCATCAAAAAAGCTCACAGTCTTGTCTCCTTTTATCTCAGTCAGCTTGGAAGTATGGAGTAGACAAGAACATATAGTACAAGAAAAAGATGGAATGTGAAGCAGACCTCTGGCATTTGGTATCATTTTTGATGCCAAATCAGTTCATCAGTTGAAGATTCATCTCTCACATTGCCTCACTTTAAAACACAACCATATAACAACTGTCATTTGTTTCTCACTAAATTTTCAATTCTGTTTTAAGACTCCCATACTAGTTCCAAATTTTAATAACAGACAGAGCAAGTAGATACATAGCCACAGTAAACAAACTATTTTAGGGTTACTGCAGTACTTTTAAGAACCAAAGTGTGCCCTCAAACAGCCACATTTCATCTACTGGGGGTTTGTATGACAAACGGTGCATACGTGAAAGCAACAAGGTTTTTGTAGCCCACTTGCAAGCCCAGATAAGCATATATTTCACCATGTCTTTTAGAATCATAGAATGATTTGAGTTGAAGGCACCTTAAAAGGTTATCTCATCCAACATCCTCACTATGGGCAAGAACATCTTCAATTAAATCAGGTTGCTCAGAGCCCCATCCAATCTCACCTGTAATGTTTAATGGCATGGGGCACTCACTACTTTCTAGGCAACCTGCTCCAGTGTTCTACCACATTGTAAAAAAACTTCTTCCATACATCTAATTTAAACCGTGGTAGCTGAGGTTAAAATGATCAAAGGGCTTCTCCCGGGTGCGTGGTTCTGTTGGGTTGGTGTGTTCCGGTCTGGGTTTCCCGGTTGGCTGCTGGCCTGAGCCCATCGCCACTCCCCCGGGGCTCTCCCATTGGTTTCTGCTCCCTGATCCCGCCTTTCCCCCGGCCCCGGGAAAAACCCGGAGTGACCCACTGTCCTCGGATTTGCTTGCCTGCCCTTCGAGGGTGAAGAGGTAATAAACTCGCCGCGGAATGAAGGCAAAGCAAATTCCCTTCCCTGTCTCTTTGCTACTTATTTAATACTGAACCTGCCTGTGCATTCATGGAGCCAGGCAGGGACGGTATTACTAAACCAACTCTCTTTTTGTTTAAAATCATTACACCTTGTTCTATCATAATAAGCCTGGCTAAAAAGTTTGTCCCTGTCTTTCCTATAGGCCCTCTTTCAGGTATTGAAAGGCTACAATAAGATCTCCTCAAAGCCTTATTTCTCCCTATGCTGGATCACCTCAGCTCTCTCAGCCCTTCCTTATAGTAGACGTGTTCCAGCCCTCTGATGATCTTTGCAGCCCTCCTCTAGACCTGTTCCATGTCTTTCCTGTGCTGCGCCTCTGCTTCCACTGTCTGTGCATTTCCTTCTTGCCCTTTAGTTTGACCAGCAGGTCAAACATAACTTGCTAGATCACTAAAAGAACTGACTGACTGGGATGAGAATATCTGTCCATTCACAAGCTGTGATATAATGATTTATGAGCATGGCTATATTTTGCTGTGATATCTTGTCATATTGGCAACATTAGAGGTGAGGGTGAGACGTTTCCTAAGGCAAAACTCCCTGTTTGTCAATCTCCATCTTAAAGCTGTAAAGCCTTTTCCAGAAATAAGCGCTCATTCTGCGTTTTAACTATCGATACGGATTTACTATGTACAAATACAAAATGTGTATTGACAATGACTAGTGTCACTGCTGCATACGAAGATTTCTGATGCACTAATGAGACTGACTGTTAAAAGAGATAAAATCAAAAAAATAAGAATCCCACAAGAACTGTGTAATATGGGAAGCAGAAAATGAACAATTTCTTCTGTCCTAATATATAAGAACACAGTACAAAAACAGCTTCACAAGCTTCCTAGCAGAAAAAAATTCTGGGTTTTTTTGATACTGGACTATGCCTTAAGTGTAACTCTTTTGACTTAAATGGATATGGATACTATCATGTCTGGAGGTGGAGTGATGATATTGCAAAACATTCAGTGTATGTCAACACATAAATGACCTTGAAATGTAGTGACTAGTCTGAAGTTAATCAGTGTTCTCCATTGACTTACGTGAGTCATGGAAAATAATTTAACTCAATTGCCTAAGCTTAGGAATGTCTGTACCAAAACAAAGCTGGTAATGTTCTGCTGATACTGAGTTTTGCATATTTATTGAATAATGAGTTATGCTTCTTAAGATGATGGTGTAAATAAAATTGAACTGTGGACATTATGAGAGGCATATTGAACTGCTGACCAGAAAAAACCTTCTTGGTTAGTACATTTGAGTCTATGTGGCAAGGTTTTGGTAGCAGAATGGGGGCTGCAGAGGTGACTTCTCTGAGAAGCTGCAAGAAGTGTCCCCCAAGTTCAACAGAACCAGTGCCAAATGGCTCCAAGATGGACCTGCTGCTGGCCAAGGCTGAGCGCATCAGTGATGGTGGGAAAACAGCAGAGGAGCAGGTGCCCATCTCTTCACTCTCAAGACAGGACTTGAAGAAACAGCATGAAGCTGACTCAGGCGAGGTTTAGGTTGGCTATCAGGAAAAGGATTTTTACCCACAAGGTGGCTGAGCACTGGAACAGGCTCCTCAGGGAAGTTGTCACAGCACTAAGCCCAACAGAGTTCAAGAAGCCTTTGGGTAACACTTTTAGGCACACGGTGTGATTCTTGAGGTATCCCGTGCAGGGCCAGCTGGACTCAATGATCCTGATGGGTCCCTTCCAACTCAGCATATTCTATGATTCTCTGATTTAAGAAAGGAAAAAAGTTACTATGCAAGAGCAATTGCAGCCAGAGCAGAAAGGAGTGAGAATATGTGAGGGAAACAGCCTTGCAGACATGAAGGTAACTGATGGAGAGGCAGGAGACGCTCCAGGTGCTAGAGCAGAGGTTCCCCTGCAGCCTGTGGTGAAGACCATGATGAGGCAGGCTGTCCCCCTGCAGCCCATGGAGGTTCATGGTGGAGGAGATATCCACCTGCAGTCCATGCAGGATCTCACACTAGAGCAGATGGGTGCGCAAAGGAGGCTGTGACCCTATGGGAAGCCTGCACTGGAGCAGTCTGTCCCTGAAGGACTGCACTCCATGGAAGGGATTCACATTGGAACAGTTTGTGAAGAACTGCAGCCTGTGGAAAGGACTCATGTTCAAAAGCTTGCAGAGGACTGTCTTCTATGCAAGGGGCCTCACACTAGAACAGGAGGAAAGTATGAGGAATGCTCCCCCTGAGGAGGAATGAGTGGCACAGAGAATGTGTAATGAACTAACAACAGCCCCCATTTCCTGTCCCCCTGCATCACTGGGGGAGAGGAAGGAGAGAAAAGTGGGAGTAAAGTTAAGCCCTGGTGGAAGGGAAGTGTTTTTAAGATTTGGCTTTATTTCTCATTACCCTACTCTGATTTGACTGGTAATAGATTAAACTATTTCCCCAAGCCTGTGACAGTAATCAGTGAAGGATCTCTCCCTGTCCTTATTCTCAATCCATGGGACTTTTGCTATATTCTCTCACCCATGTCCAGCTGAGGAGGGGAATTATAGAGCAGCTTTGGCAGGGATCTGGCATCCAGCCAGGTCAGCCCACTACAATTAGTTCTGGAAGGTTTTGTATTCTAATAATTACCACATGTCAATCAGAATGCCAAATTCTGTATATCTTTACAACTGCAAAATCAAGAAAAGGTTAAAGAACTGATTTTCTGGTTTCACTCCTACTTAGAGCTTCTCTATCAAATCTCCACAAACTGGTTGTCCAAGCACTTTTTCTCTCTCATATGGTCTCATGTGTTGTCTCCTGACCCAGCAGTTAAACCAGTCCTAGAATTCTATCAAGAGCAGAAGAATCATTAATAAGAAATAGGGATTCAGCATGATGAGAACATGATTCACTACAAGGTCCCAAACTATACAACAAATGCAGGATAGTGCTGTACTTTGAAAACATTTTAAAAGTAATGTCATCTCTCTCTGGCATTTACTTTTTGAGGGCGGGGAGGAGGATGACAACATGGACTTCTGCACTTAGTTTAGCGCACAGGAAAAGGAAATTAGACGTTCCCAGTGGAATTTGCTTAGACAGCACCTGGCAGTGACTGAATACAGATTTAGAGTCATTAATCTATCTGAAGAAATTGCCTCGTCAGATGAGTAGAGGTTTTGTCACTCTCTGAATACATTAAAGGTGAATCTTATATATTAAAATATGTGATAATCTGTCATTTTAATAGCTGTTAGTACACAAGGATTACTTGAATGAGTAAAATAAGGCTGTGTTATCAAAATGAGTAATTCAGAATCCTATTCAAACTGCTGAGTATTGGAAAACACAAAATACAGGATACTCACAACACTAGCGCTGTACAGGGTGCTGCACAGTGGAAGTTTTGCCTAGTTTTCCTTCTGTCTATATCCTATAGGTATAGCTTAACAGAAACTTGTGTGGTAGCATGCAAGTGTAAATGTTGTTTTAAAACCAGACTGCTTTGTTTCTCTGACACCCTTAACGGCAAGTAAGGCTTCTTCCGCTATGATGACCAATTAATGAAAGGAAAGACTCCTCCTTTTTATTTCCTAAGCCTGTACTCAGTGTGCTTTTTTTTTTTTTCCCATTCATTCTGGCTGACTTTTCTGAACAGTATCATCAGACTTTAAATTAGCAATATTAGGTTGCACTCTGGTAAACATCAGAACATAGTTTTGGCACTACTGCAGGTGTTCTTCCTAAGCAGCTGTGTATCTAGCTAAAATAGGAAAATAAAGAGCACAGACTTGCTTTTAATTCAATACACTTTCATACATTTAATATTTTATTATTGTTATTATTTTAGGAACTTAGATTTTTTTTTGTATTTCGCTACACAACAGTTCTTACTAGGAAGGTTAAGAGTATGAGTGAAAATGAGACTTATTTGAGATGCTTTGCTGAGTGACCATACTGCTCTTACTAGCAATTAGAAATCCATCTTCAGTCTCTTTAGTTTTCAGTTTCTACCTAAAACTTCATCAGTCTTCTTTCTTTATAAGGGGATGAAAATGAGGAAAACTGGGAGCTCTTATAATTTTGGAGTGTTTAAAGCTCCTGAGACAGCTTGTCAGTCAGAATTTTCTCTGATCAGTAGTGTATCAACTGATTCAGAGAAAACCACCCATCACTTGAAGTTATGTGAATGCTTTTTCTTTGGAGATATCAAAACAAAAATTTGTCCTGTTGTATCTGCACTTGCTTGAACTGCCAGTGTGTGACACTTTAGATGAAGCAGACAACTGCTGTAGGGCAAAGCGGTTATAAACTCCCTACACAGGAACTGAGTGCAGAGTGCAGGCATTGTTACCTGGGATTGAGTGCACCCTCAGCAGGTTTGCAGATGACACAAAGCTGAGCAGTGCAGTTGACACAACAGAAGGAAGGGATGCCACCCAGAGGGATCTGGACAAGCTTGAGAAATGGGTCCATGAGAATCTCATGAAGTTCAGTAAGTCCAAGTGGAGGTGCTGCCCCTGGGCCAGGGCAGTCCCAGATATGAGTAAACACAAGGAGAAGAAGCCATTGAGAGCAGCCCTGTGTAGCAGGAGTAAGGGATAATAAACTGGACATGAGCCAACAATGTGTGCTTACAGCCCATACAGCCAACCGTATCCTCAGCTGCATATAAAGCAGAATGGCCAGCAGGGTGAGGGAGAGGATTCTCCCCCTCTACTCTGTCCTTCCGAGACCCCACCCACAGTGCTGCATCCAGCTCTGAGGTCCCCAGCACAGGAAGGACAACAACCTGTTGGAGCAAGTCCAGAGGAGTGCTACAAAGATGATCAGAGGGCTGGAGCACTTCTCCTGTGAAGACAGGCTGAGACCTGGGGTTGTAAAGCCTGGAGAAGAAAACACTTTGGGGAGCCCTCAATTGCTGCCTCTCAGTACTCAAAAGAGGGAGAGCAACTTTTTTCACGGACAGAGAGTGGTAAGACAAGGACGAAGATTTTTAAACTAAAAGAGGAGAGATTTAGATTAGATGTTAGGAACAAACTCTTTACTCAGAGAGTGGTGAGGCACAAGAACAGGTTGCCCAGAGAAGTAGTGGATACCTCATCCCTGAAATTATTCAAGGGCTGGATAGGGCCCTGAGTAATCTGATATAGTGGATGGCCCAAGGCAAGGGAGTTGGAACTAATCTTTACTGTCCCTTTCAACCCAAACCACTCCATCATTCTTTGATGATTATGTAACTCCCTCATGGCACAGTTGCTCCTGAATGCCTGTTGAAAGCAGAAGGCCTGAGCTTCATGGGGGTTGTGAAGAGTATTAATTATATTACTATAGAAGGAGAAGAAAGGAGCTTAAAATGCTTTGCAAAAGCAGTAGTAATGCTTATCCCATTACTGGTATTAGTGTGAAACTGTGGAATCAAGATGTGCCTTTTCTATGGACAGTAAAGATACTCAATTCTGGAGCTGGAAAAACATACTGTGGGTATTATTATTTGTAGTATTAAAAGTTGGTGGTTTTTTTTTCTTTTAGGTTCCGCTCTCTTGTGACATTAAAGGAAAGATGTTTTAACTTGTACATGAGAAGTGCTAATGGGTACTCCTTTATTAAAGCCAATTTGGCTTTATAAAAGTGGTTGTCTATACAATTGCATTTGGCCCAGCACTGCAAGCTAACACACATGCTGAAACAGCTTTATCACCCTAATGCTTCACAGCAAGTATGCTTTCTGAAAATCTGGAACGAGGTGGTGAGGTTGCTTCCTAGGACCCTAAATCATACATCAGCTAAAAGAGCTGGTGGTCCTTCCATAGAGCTGGCACCTCTGAACCACAGTGAATCAAATACTGCCTGGTGAACAGAAGTCCCTTTAGAAACACTGGCAACACTTTTGCTTTCTGTAGGAAAACACCCCACAGGAATGCTTGATACTGGCATTTTAAGTACACTTAGGTTTAATGTAAAAAAACAACCAAACATTACTGAGTATGAGAGTTTGCTTTTTAAAGAAGCATACAAAGAAATACCCATTGCAGCAGACTACATTCAGCTTGTAAAGACACATTAGGGAAAGGCTTGAAATAGCTGATTAAATACCTCCACCTTACACCTACAGATTTCTTTTAAGGCCAAAACAGATCTTATCCATAATGACTTGAATTTCAGGTAATGACATACCAATTCTTTCCTTGTATGGGCTTCAGGGACAGGGAAAGAGATAACAATGGAGACTTCATACTCTTCATTCTGGATGTTCATATTAAGGAGCTCCAGGAAAGCGTTCCTGAAGCATTGAATCACATAATAAATCCACAATCTAATTCAGTTTCTTGTATGACTTTAAATAAATGAATAATCTGTTAGGAGAAGCCTTTCCTTAAACCCGCACTACAATATCCCTAAAGAAGCATGGAAGGGAGTAATTAGCGAGCATATTGGGGAAAGTCATGGAATTTTTAGTAACTTTACAAAATTAATTATCATATAATACGTATTATACTAAGTAAGCCTGCCCATGATACTAAATTGGGACGAGCTGCTGACTTCTTCAAAGGCAGAGAGGCCCTGCAGAGAGACCTCAATAAATTGGAGGGCTGAACAATCACCAGCTGTGTGAAGTTTTAACAAGCGCCAATTCTGCACTGGGGATGGGGCAGCCCTGGATGTGCAGACAGACTGGGGAATGAGATGCTGGAAAGCAGTGCCACAGAAAGGGACCTGGGGGTCCTGGTCTGTGGCAAGTTGAACCTGAGTCAGCAGTGCCCTGGCAGCCAGGAGGGCCAACGCTGTCTGGGGGGGCATCAGGCACAGCATTGCCAGCCAGGCAAGGGAGGGGATTGTCCCACTCTGCTCTGCACTGGGGCAGCCTCACCTCGAGTGCTGGGGGCAGTTTTGGGTGCCACAATAGCCTAACCTAAGGCTAGAGAGTGTCCAAAGGAGAGCCATGAGGATGGTGAAGGGTCTGGAGGGGAAGCCATATGAGGAACAGCTGAGGTCACTTGGTCTGTTCAGCCTGGAGGAGACTGAGGGGAGACCTCATCGCAGTTACAACTTCCTTGGGAGGGGAAGGGGAGTGGCAGGCACTGATCTCCTCTCTCTGGTGGCCAGTGACAGGACCTGAGGGAATGGACTGAATTTGTGTAAGCGGAGGTTTAGATTGAATATCAGGAAGAGTTTCTTCACCCAGAGGGTGGCTGAGCACTGGAATAGGCTCCCCAGGGAAGTGGTCACAGCACCAGCCTGACAGAGTTCAAGAAGTATTTGGACAATGATCTCAGGCACATGGTGTGATTCTTGCGGGTATCCTGTGCAGAGACACGAGTTGGACTTTATGAACTTCGTGAGTCCCTTCCCACTCCAGATATTCTGTGATTCTACTCTTTCCCTTAAGATATTTACGCAACTCAATTATTAGATTTATGCACTGATTAGTAAAAGTCAGTATTTTTGTAATTCTTCATGTATCTGAACTTCAGAGAAGAAAATGTTTTGCTGTTAGTAGGACACCACGTAGGGTATGCAGCATTTTAAACTGCAAAAGCACATCAATCAGACTTGATTTCTGAACGGTAACGCAATCAGATTCACTACTTGACAATTATTTTGGATATTTACTAATTATATGTAGTGGCTGTATTGGGAGGAAGTGGCAGAGGAGTTTTTGTTTTAATTTAACAATTAAAACTCCTGAATCACTTTTCTGGATTAACACTTCCAATCAACTTCTTGAAATGGGTAGTTGGCAAATTAACATGTGATCTCACATCACGGTCTTTTTCTTGCTCAGCTTCAATTATCTTTCAACACCAACATGCCAAGAAAGATCCTAATGGAATGAACTCATGAAAACTGCTCTCTGGAACAAGTTTAAATTTCAAGACTCATCAGAAAACATCCACATCAAACCCACGTGACCATTTTGGATTCCAGTAATATCTTCTAAAAAGCTGTTTCGAATCGTATGTGCAAAACTAGATTAATTATTAGTGTCATGATTAACAGACCATAAATTACCATCAGTGAAAAGCTCTGTTGAAACAAAAATTTGGTGCAGGAGGGAGGGGAAGGAGTAGGGTGGGGACAGGACCCGTCTCCATGGTAATGTTCCAGGTCAAAGTAAAGAACTCTGAATGACTAGATCATCACATAAACAAGACAAAGAACTGCAGAGACACTGTTCTTCCATCTTCAACCGGTTTATAAAAACCTAAAGTATTTTGGAAATAAGCTCAAAATACCATCCTTAAAGCATGTGACAAAAACAGTACTAAAGCAGTGTTCTCAACTTCAGCTCATTCACCTTCAGAGTAAAAGATTGTCTCAAGGACTCTGATCCTTGACTGCAATAGCTTTACACCACTGATTGTGCCCAGTCAATCCACTGAGATAACACTCTGTAGAGAATACATAGTAGAGTTCTCATGTTTGGATGGGGTCAGTCGCTAAAGCACCTTCGCAAGATCACCACTGTGTAACTGCAACAGGATAGACAACTGCAGTTACACGAGCCAGCAGAAAGTATCAGGACCATCATGCACTTGTCTCACTCTTTTCCCGTTAGCGCAGGACCTGCTGAGAGCCCAGTGGATGAGGGGGGAGATGAATGCAGAACCTTACAGAAACTAACCGGGACCCATTGAATAACAATGGACATCATCTTTTGATAATTTAGTGCAAAACCGCATCCATCTCCCATTCACAAAGCTGAGAATGCTGTTTGAAATAAAGCATGGTGCAACTCTGGACTGAAACTAAGCAGAAAATACCAGGAAATTGATGAAGTTGTCCTACAACAGGATAATGTAAATTAAGAAGGGTTCTATTTCTGCCTGTCTATTTTAGAGCAGAGGGAGAAAGAGATATCTTACAAACATTGATTTACAGAAGGCATTAACAGGTTTTCATACAGCCAACTTTGGAAATTTCATCATTACAGTCAAGAAGGTCTGAAACAAACTCAGTACTTCTGCTTTCAATACGAACTATCCATATTACAACATCTAGAGGTCCTGACCTGCCTCAGGCTTCAAGTACCTTGGAAAACTGCCTCTATACACCTTAAGCAGAGACTAGAACAGGTCTCAGCAAGACAGCAAAGAGGCTGAAATCAGGAAAACACATTCTCATACTTTCCTTCAAAGAAACATACTTGGACTAGGGATGCAGTGATGCAAACAAGGAAAGGGGGGTTTAGATGCATGACTTGGATCAAAGCAGGAAAGCTGCAGTTAAATGGAAAAAGCAACAACAGAGGCAGAACTGATGCTTCTGTGTAGCACTGGACTGTTTCAGTCAACCAGACAAAATCCAGAAAACTATCTGAGAAGCAGAAGCAACATGCATACACTCCACAAAACAAATTATTAACAGGATACAGAAGACGACAGGATTCTGAGCTCACCTCAGGGGACACTGGAAGAATAAAACCACAGTATAAACACCAAGCACATGGCAGTATCACTACATTATCTGTGAGGTTTTTTTACCTTCCTGTCCAAGAAGGAATAACTACACTAACAGCACCTACAAGAAATATTTTCATTTACAGATATATTAGCAAAACATCACTTTTTTCATTCAGATACTTTTCAGTTAATCTGGACTCCATCTTACCTACCCAAGAAAGATCTCTGAGCACCATACTTCATGGGAAGTACATTCTAGAGATCTGTATCTTAAACTTTAATGGCTTGGGATCTTATTTTATTTTCATCAGCCTGCCTACTGCCTAGCTGAATGCTGTTGCCTTAACAATTTTTATATTGTGATGTTTTTAACACTGGGGTTCATCCAGATTCCCAACACTATCTTCAGAAATGCACATGAATTTTAAAATAATCAAAACAAACAAACAAAATCTCAACAAACAAAAACCTAAACCAAACCAACCAACCAAAACAAAACAAAACAAATGCAACAAAGGCAACAAAAAAACCCCCCCACAAACAAACAAAACCAAAACCAACAAACAAAAAAAACCCCAAACCCAAAAAACCAAGAAAAAAGAAATAAAGTGCCTAAAGCTTGGGCATAGACATGCTGTAGCAGCAAACCAGGCCATGTATTTTCACTGATGAAATGGTAGCAGGGCACTCCTGCTTGCAGGAAGCCACAAGCTTAACAAGCTTTGACAGGGCCCAAAAAAATTTGAATACAAAACCAAGAAAACCCCTACTTAAATGTAGGATTATCACAATAGATCCTGAACCACTAAGTCACAAGCATTCAGAAACAGAAGCCTGAGGGCACTAAGACTAGAAGAAAAGAAGTTAACAGTTTTTTCAACTGAACAGTAATAACCCTCTGTTGCTAAAACAAAGGAAATTTCCTATACATAAGGTTTACCTAAGCATCTTAAAGGCAGGACTCAGTGAAAGCCAGTTTTGTAAATGAAGGGCTTTGGTTGCAAAAGAAGTTTTCTTGCAAAGTTAATTGTCCACAGAGGTGTAACACTCAGGTCAAAGATAAGTTGGTGTCATCTTCACTGCAGTACAATGATACTATTTAACACACACTTCAACCAACCAAATGACAGAATGCCCACATTCAGGAGCTGTCACCTAAATGTATCCTTACGCACCATTTTCTCAGCAGAAGTTTCAACAGTAGCAAAAACTGAATCAAAGGTTAGTTCCATGTGCTACCGAATCAAGATCTTTCTCTCGTGGACTATCAAAACACCTTCCGCTCATTGAATAAACCGTCAGAGATGTTGTAAGCCTACTTTTATTGCTCCTTCTGCTGGGATAGTATGGCCCCAACAAAACTCAGAATACAAAAGTAAGAATATCTATGCTTTTGGCCTGTGGCAAGGCTGTAGAGACAGGCAGCCAAGAGAATCCATTTTAGGAGGGAAAAAGGCAGAATGCTTTCTCAGTTGTACTGAAGACAGGCATCTACTGGGATGAGTCCATCCAAGTATTGTAGCTGTTGACCAGCAGTTCTAACAGTCTCATTACCTTACTTGAGCATGAGGGAAGATTAAGGACTCTTGGTTGGATTCAAAGCAAATCCAATCAACAGTCTTCTGCCATTTGTTAGTCCTACCCAACCAAGGCAACAGAGTACTTAGAATTCGGCAAACACTATGAAAAATACCAACACCAGACTTGGTTATGGTACCTTCAATATTTTGCAAATTTCCAAAACCAGAAATATAAAGTTAGAAAATAGTTGCTTTGGACAAAAGGTTATGACTCTAAAAATGCCATGATGCAGGACAAGAGCATCACCAAAGTAAAAGATGCTTTTCAGCAGTCTCTCAAAAGACCTGATGTATTTGTGAGAGGTATCAGTGCAATCTGATCCAAAGCACCTCTCCCTGGAAGTTAACTTGCTACTTCTTCCCAACTTGCTTGGCCCCTCAACCTGCGGGAACTCGCTTTTTTTCCCCCTCAGATAAAACAGCTTTACACAACCATTTTGTAACAGCTAGCACCTCCTACTCTTTATCCAATTCTACAGAGGTCGATGTGATTAAACATTAGGAAGGGAAAAGATGACTACCGAATAACCAAAATACTTCCATTAGGAAGAGAGATCCTGACACACCACTAAACACCAAACATCTGTGACAATCTAGAACCTCAGGCTCAAATGGTGAATGAAGAAAGGGAAATTAGCAAGTTGTGTTAGTGTCAGAAAACAAATTCATGGACAAAAAAAAAAAAGTGAAACATCCTTCTTGTCACATCCTTTGTACAGATTCCATACTCCACTACTGGAATTGCTTTGCTTTTCGTTTTGCTGGTAATGGTATAAAGGACATAGTGTATCTACACTGGCACCTTACTCAAAAATTCAGTATCCTGGCTGACTTAAGTCTTGAAAACACTCTCAGACTTAAGGTACTCCTCCAGGACTTTACAGATTATTAGGTGACTTCCTACACAGAACACACAAAAGCACTGAGACATACTCTAGCCTTCAAACAGGAAAATATACTTTCATACTCCTCTCTGTTTCCCTCCTCCTGAAGTAAGCTGATACAACCAAAACAGTAGTTAACATGTAGACAAATGTTCTTGACAATTCTTTGAACATTACAGGGCCACATGTAAGTAAAATTTAATTCAAAGGGAAAAAAGCAAGCATTCGCAAAGTTGTGAAACACTAAATGGCAGAAAAAGTACTAGTAGCAGAACATTAAAGGAAAAAAATCTAGAAAACAACCTGAACAACCAAACACAATGATTACAAACAAATGTAAAGAAGACAGATGTGCTAAAGAGATCCTGAAATACATTTCCTTTTTCTGTCAAAGACATCTCAAAACAATAGCTGTAGCACACAGAAAGATAATCTTTCACACATCCTGATCACAAAGGAATTGGCTGAATTTACCAATTGGTAGAGGCTACACACTATGCCATATACAGTCTGTACTGTAATGTCCGTAAAAATAAAACAACATGATTGATTTCTAGCTGTATTTTGCTACAATTAAAACTTCAGAATGAAGATTATGACAGACATCTTTGGACAACTCTAAATATGTAGTCTTCGAAGTATTTAGCAGTCTCATTACTATGGAGATAATTATGATAATTGAACTTAGCAGTATGTTTTATAATGTACATAGTCATGATTCATCACAGTTATTCCACAACTTTACTGCAGTCCAACAGAGGTATGATGCTCTAATGTTTCTCAGAAGATTTCATAGGACATTTGGAATGGATTCCATTCTATGGCTGATACTGCAAGTACCAGTAAGTTATCAGATTTTTTTCCCCACAAAGATCCCCGAGTGCCTAAGTGAATTCTACACAACTACGGAGCTCAACCAATCAGCAAACTGACTAGAGTCAGCTTTCTATTTCTTTGAAGCTAAATAATATCTTTTTTTTTTAAAGGTAAAGAAAAGTAAAATAAAACAGTCACTATCTCAAAACTTACCTTCAGACTTCAACTTCGTAAGAACAAAAATCAGGTAGTTGTTGAAATCTGGATACTGATTGAGTTGTTCTAGTTTCTGAAGAGAGAAACTGTTAAGGAAAGTTGAATCTTTACATACAACATTTATAGCTTTCTGGATACAAAGATTGTTATATTTATTATGTACTGCTACATCACTTCAACCAGCTGTGACTATAAGCTCATGATATACAGAGCATGAACAACCTGAAAACAGTTTCTGTAATTTTCTTACTGAAGCAATAGCTTTTAGTTATAGGGAAATAATCCATGGACAGACATTAAAATTAACAGATCCTTAAAAATATCTATAAAGCCACATCACTGAAACAGGCAGCTGAACATTACCAACAACTGTGTATTCAAATGGATCAAAAAGTACCAGAAAGAAGAAAGAATAGAAAGAGCAGTATTTATCAGAAACTTCATGAGAAAACACTTACTTGGTCTAAGAAATGAAGACTAGTTCTTAGACCATTTTTCTTAACAACTTCTTCACCCACTTAACTTTTCCTTTTTTATTCCATGAAACATACAATAACTTAATTTGAAAAATATCTGAAACCATACCAATTCATAACTTTAGTAACAAAGGGTTTTAGCTAACCTATATTGCCCACTTCATTGTATTTGACATCTAAACACTCAAGTGTGCTAAAACAGCATCATAAAGAAACAGCATTACAGAATAAACACACAGGTTTTTTTTGATTTTTCTATAAAAAAATAGGGACTAAGTGTACGTTAAATTTGAAACCATTAATCACAACCCTGCTTGGACATCCTACTAAATAGCATTCTACAATACAACAGACATCACAATTTTGTGTGTGTGTGGAAACAGTCTCAAAGGACATGCATAAATTTTTTAAATTTTTTTTTAGTTATAGGACATGGCCTGTCAAGTTGTATTAGATCATTTTCACAAACTGATGTATAATCTGCACTGCTAAAATTATCCCATTTCTCTATCCTTTAGGAGCCAACATATAAGGACCTACTGGAAAGCACAGGTATCAACACAGCAGGGAGTTTTCACTACCACTTAAAAAGAACTTCAAGCATCGGTTGAAAGGACTATTCAAAGAACTTGACCAAGGTCAAGTTCTATACATCATCAAGACAGACAGCATCACTTATACTGCCCATCTTGCATATATGATGCTATAGTTCAATAAACAAACCAGATGTAATTAAATTACTTGAAGCAAAGCTTTAAAATATAATTTTACACTAAAGCTACACTACAAACAATGTTCCTATAAACACTTTGGTATTTTAAATACTAAAGAGCACCGGTTTAAGCTTGGGGCATTATCAGAACACTACTTCTTTGGACTCTCCTGCTTAGGAATTTTCAAAGAAAGCAATCATATTTTAAAAATTAGGAACACAGCTGAAAGAACAAGATGATCAAGATGAAATGGACCTTCGCCTTTCAGACAGGAGCAGAAGCCTTCCTGATCTTCACTGCATTTGCTACAAAAGTCTAGAAGTGGAGCAAATTTGGCTTAAAGCTAAACACTTGAAATAATATAAA
This sequence comes from Parotia lawesii, assembly GCA_003713295.1. Taxonomy (NCBI): domain Eukaryota; kingdom Metazoa; phylum Chordata; class Aves; order Passeriformes; family Paradisaeidae; genus Parotia; species Parotia lawesii. The sequence goes on along the minus strand of RAHM01000155.1, from coordinate 232,396 downwards.
TATATACAGACACACATATGTTCTTACCTACTTAAATAAATTCTGTTGCTTTCTGTGGAGACCTTCAAGAAAATGCCTTAAATAAAAAGGGATCCAGAAAACAAACTCACATCCTTCATAGAATTTCAGCATTTCTACTAATTTCAAAGCACTTATGGCTAGCTCAAGGAGCAGGAGACAATAGATGAGGCTTTATTTTTCAAGGCCTATGCTTCTATTAGTTTTAATTTAAACGTTTTGCTTTCTCAACCCTTGCTCCTTAAAACCTTGCTATTCATTACGTCTACAACCAAGAGTGACCCGCGGGGGGGGAGGGGAGAGGAGGGGGAGGGGCGAGGGTAAAAAAAACCCCAACAATCCACAACACCAACACCAAATGTACTGCAAAGCAGCACAAGAAGCCATATACTATAGAGCTCTCCTTTTTCGTGAATTTTAACAAGCACAGTTTCAGGATCAGGCTCCCAGGGAAATAAAAACATCCTCACCAGGTACCAAAATGCGCAGTGTCAGAGCCAGCAGGCCCACGAGGGCGCGCAGGCAGCGGCTCTGCCAGCGGCACTACCCCCACCAGCTACGGCTTTCACCTCGATTCCCGGCGCCAGATTACTTCGAGAGGCCCCTACTCGCCCCCGCCCTGCCGCGGGCACGGCAGGCACACCGCGCGGGGCACCCCCGGCCCCTTCGGCGGGACATGCTGGGCCGAAGGCCCCGTTCCCGCCCGGCCGCCCTGGGGGCTGGGGGGGGGGAATCCGAAAGAGCGGCAGATGTCGGCGGAGACGAGCCAGAGCACAGGCTTTGAAAATATATAAACAAATAAAAAAAAAAAAAAAATCCCCCAACGGCCAAACCCAACGCGGCCCTTGGCTCCGGGCTCGCAACAGGTGCCCAGTGCCCGCCGGGTGAAGGCGGCCCCGCGGCCCACAGGCCGCCTCGGCGGTTCAAACGCCGCGCCAAGCCGCCCGCTCCGGCCAGGGCTCGGCCCCCCGCGCTGCGGCGGCTCCGCGGCCGGGGAGGCCCGGCTGCCGCAGCGCCGGCCCCGCTGCCGCGCAGGCCACGCTCCCCCCGCCCGCCCTCGGCCGCCCCCGGCCCACTCTCAGGGCCCCGCAAGCCTCGGCCAAGGATACTTGTTGCACGGCTCTCTGCGTGGTGGTGTCCGGGGACTGGGACTCCTTGAGCAGCTGCAGGATCTGCTGGAGCCCCTGCTCGTCGGGCTTCCACTCGTACTCCATCTTGGCTGTCTGGAAAACAGCAGACAACAGGCGGCCGCGGTTGGCGGCGCGGCAGGGCCCGGGCGGGGGCGGGCGGAGAGGAAGGAAGGCCGGGCCAGGGAAGGGGCGCGGCAGTGCCCGGTCCGCTCCGGTTCTCGTGCCCCCACGCACCCCAGCAGCCGCCGGATAGACGTAGGACACCGACCTGCTCCCGCTGCCTCCGCGCCGAGCAGAGACTGAGTCACGACGAATTTGTGATCCGGCCCGAAGAGCCGCCTCGCGTCCTGCTGGGTCCTAGCGCCGGGCACGGCTCCGCCCGCCCGGGCCGCCTCGGGGCCGCCGGCGCCGCCGTCCGCCTTTCCCCGGTGCGTCCCACACTGCCAGCAGCCTACGGGCGACAGAACGCGACCACCTCAATCCTGGCCGACGGGAAACGTGGAGCCCACGCCGCCCACCCGAGAATAGACGGAACCCTCCAGTGAACGCGACAGGCGAGGGGCGAAAGGGCGCCCCGGGCGCGGCCCAGCCCTCTGGGACAGCGCCCGACAGCGAGTGCAGAGGCTCCCGCCTTCCCACGGAGAAGTGCGGGCGCGAAAGCAGATCCCGGTGTCACGAACATGGTACCTGCTGCACTTCTACGTCATTTGTCTGAGTACTGAGCAGATCTCAGATGTTCCCAATTCCACGTGTAAAGAGGGAACAGGACTAAGTACGCGGGGAAGGAGGAGGAGGCTGGGGCGTGCAAACTCAGAAGAAACTTTTGAATACCTACCGTATCTTAAACTTAGCCCCAAAATATATCAGGGGAGATCTCGGGTTAAAATTAACAATTTAGATACATATATACATATGTATATATGTAAAATATGCATTACACATGTATGTATATCGTTATTTTTATGTATTATACCTATACTAACAGGAGAAAGAATACATGTTGTTTAAAACTGGTCTAAAATGGGAAAATGAAAGCCAGTAATTCCCTGTTTTTTATTATCTTACTTTTAGTCACTGTGTTTGTAAGCACCGCACTTGACATGAAAACTAGTTTCTACTGCTTCTGCTGCAGTACAGAACTCAGTTTGAACATTACACATCTCAGCCGTAACAACTGTTCAGAGGCACTGAGGACAGGGAGCAATGCTGATTCCTAAGGGTACATCGCAGGTTATTTGCTGTGTGGCTCTTTGTCTCACATCCCCCACCTGACTAGTCTAAGGTGCTAAGAAGTGTTCTTAGCTAATTTTCCTTATATTACTATGTGATGGTATTCTTGAAGGAGACAAAATCAGTATTGCATTGTCTCCAACAAAACAGCAAAAGAATCCATCAGAGGCAAGAAGACAGGTAGTGTACTTACACTACATATGCGGATGAGTACAGTGAAAGAGACTTTTTGATGAACCAGGAAAGAATGCACACTGGAGTAAGGAGTAGAGAAATATGCAGAGAAGTATGCTGCATAGCATACAAGATAAAATCAATGGAGAGAACAAAAACAGCTTATAAAAAAAAAAAACAGTAATGGGATATATTTATTAAGGTCTTCTATTTTAGCAACTGCTGTAATTATCACAGGACTTTTTGGGAGACGACAAAAGCTGAGCACCTCTTGAGAGTTTACAGCACCTAAACAAGATGAAGTCAGTAAGGTAGGTACATAAAGACATGCCACCACTTACTAGGAAAGAATGAGCACAAGATTTACATGAGATTTTTGTCATCAGGGTGAATCTCCACTTGTCTCCTTTTAGTACAGGAACGTGTCAAAACAAGGATTTTGACCCAGACCATTAAAACTGATGCTAATGGCTCACACTGTATGGGCAGGAGACATCTTTCTGGGATGCATGCACAGTTGGAACACATGAAAGCTGAAGTCCAGCAAATCAAGGAAGAGCTAATGTGGGCCTCATGCACCTAACTGCGTTAGCAATAAGGTTGCAGAAACTTGATTTTTCTTTGAGACTTCTGTCCCACTTCTGTCAAGTTTGTTTGAACTTGATTAGAGCTTCAAAAGTTACTATTCAGAAATTATGACACAAGGATTATATCTGTCTAATATCTGGAAACCAAGTGTGCTAAAGAAGAACAACATTAAAGATGGGAAACAAGGGAAGTGATCAGAAAGGAAGGCTGAGAGACAGAACAGGAAAGAGCAGGTAGAGAAGCATGCCATGGATCCATAACTAAGAAGAATGTAGGCTTCCTTTCCAAGAATGTAACTAGAATTCAATCCTGGTAAGAATTTCCACTTGCTGCAGCGGAAAGGACGGAAAAAGGCCTACAAATTGAAGTATGAATGGGAGCCTCTACGGAAGACCTCTAGTGGAGATATCTAAGTGCTTTACATGATCATCCTCCAAGATAGGTGAGAATAATTTATGAGACATTATCAAGATGAGAAGGTATTCTGGAAGATGAGATGTCTCCTTTAGCTTCTATATATGAAACCTGTATGAAACCTGAGGAGGAACCTATCTCTTGTCCTTCAAATTATGTAAGGAAGCAAAAGAAGTCAAAATAATTTGACTGAGACAACAAAAAAAACTTCAGGTTGAAAGCATTACAGAAAAAAACCCCAGAAAATAGTTTATTTCTGTATGCTTTGCATTTATATACGTATGCTTTGCCTTTTTTGTTTCCTACTATCTGTTTTCCCCAAGCTAGAATGTTCTTGTATAGAAAAGAAATGAAAATCAATGTTAAACGAAATACCAGAGACATGAATACTACCCTCTAAAACACAGCCTGGTTCATCCCACTTGATCAGCAAAATGCAGCAGAACTGTATTTGACACACTTCATCTATATATGTTAAGATTACAGAAATTCTTTGAAGACAGAAGCCTTGCACAAATGCTGAGGCTAATATTTGATTTCTCTGTTATGCAGACTTCAGATGTCATGCACTAGCCATAATCCACTGTTATCACAATGTGTAATATTGAAACAAACAAACAAAACAATTACAAGCCCAAACACTAACCTATATCTTTAATATATTTCTCTCTTCATAGACCTTGCAGTTTTCTACTTAAGCGTCCACAAAAACCCTGTAAGAAATTATCTTCAGTTTTCTGTTTCAGTTTCTCTTCCATTTTTCTCTCAGAATTCCCCATTAATTCACGCTGAAATGACACATACTCGGCATACAAGGACACAAAAGAAATGGCTACCATATGTACTGCTGTTAAATGATTCAAAATCCAGGGTTTTTTAGAGTAGTAGCTGTGAATGCATGAGATAGGCTTTGATTCTTGCTTCTTCCTAAGGTGATTAACCCAATTTTTTTTCTGCAGTGTCCTTACCATCACAGTAGAGTGCATTTGGTGCTACGTCTTTTAATCTCTCTTGTTGCTTTTCATTATGTTGTAAACAGATACTAACAGGAACTTGGATTAGAATCTGGTTTCTGATCAGCAACATGTATTAATTGACAATTGATACTCAAAACACAGACAGAACAAATAGGAGATTCATAACAGAATACCCACCTCATCCCTCCATAGTCTCAGTGCACTTAAAAAAGAAACAGGAGACTGGTGCAAATCCCTCCCAACAATCAATCAGAAAAGAAACTGAGATCTGCACTGCAAGGAAGATGCCCCATCCCTCAAATGCCAGAGTCTCCAAGCTGTATGTTTGGAAACCACAACTTGTCACTGCCAGTGGTTTTGAAACTAGTTTCACATAATTATTGTCTAATAAATATTAATTCTCAAAATAGTTGTAATTTCAGAACTGTTTAGAAAATTTTTAGAAAATTTAGAAAATTTTAGAAAATTTTTCCAATTCTTCAGTGTTATTCCATTGGTAATACTGGAATTTTTTTTCTACTTTTGAGAGAATTCTAATAGCAACCTTCTTGTCATAAAATTGCAGCATTTTAAGCTGTAATATTGGTATTTATTAATGGTAATCAATCATTCAATCAATTGCTAAAATCCAGCCTTCTGAATTTCCTCACAAACTGCTTATAGTGTTTCTCTGCATAGGATTGTACGCACAGAGGAAATAACAGATATTCCACAATAGCTTTCTGTGTAAACCCTTTTATGTCAAGTTAAGAGTGATGTAGATTAAGCAAAGCAGAAGAAAAGGTCTCGTAACACAGAATAAATGTGTCTGTGTGAAGGAGCTCATGCAGAATAGCCACTGCTATACTATTTTGCAATGCCTTGTGCCTGGACACATACCCTAAGTTTTCACTTTAAAAAAATACTGACAGTCCTCACATCCAACATATCAAATGAGCATCCATTCTAAAACATTTGGTGCAGTCTTTCTCAGTTCAGCCATATGATACAAGATTAACATTTATTACACAACAATTAATTTGAATAGTCTTACAAAGAAGACACTTTAACCCTGTGAAGCACCAGAGAGGTTAATAAGGAGACAAGACAGTGAAAACAGTTAGAAAGGATTTTGTGTTCCTGACTGAAACATCCATGAAATTAATTTTCTACTTTTCCAGAGCTGGTTGGTTATGATAGAAGGATTGATTTAAACAGAAGCCCAAGCAAACTTCAGAAAAATATTTTCAAGATGGGGTCTCAACATTACTTCGTATTTGTGTTGAGTTGTATAAAAACGGGGGCCAGAAGAGGCTGTAAGCTTACTATTTTCTAATGCAACACTAACCAGTTCCACTATTGCAAGAGTAATTCTGTTGAAGGTAGAACTTTGTGGTCAATACTGGCACAAAGGGTATTAAGTTGCCAAATGCAGGAGTGGAATCTCTTCCTGGTAACAATGGTTGCAAAAACCCCCCATTTTTAAAGAGTTCTTCAATGTCACATTAGATGATGAAATGCCAAGAGGAAAACCACCTAGCAGAAGATAAAAAAAATTCAACATGATCCATCATCTAATCATAAGCCTCGGAATAAAGAAAAAAGTTTTGTGGAATGTATCAAACTAAGAATTTGCTTCATTGATAGGGTTAAGACTATTTTAAAAAATAACATTTTTCCTATCTATAGACAGAATTTCTTCTACCTCTGAGGAGTAATTTGACAACAACATTCAAAGCAGCAAATGTATGGGCTTTCAGGTAATATAACTTCAGATTTGTGTACCATTAATTGACCTTTATTTCCTACTGTTATTCACTCTCTCTGGTCGGGAGGTCTAGGAGTAGAATAAGAAGCTGAAGAAACTGAGAGATATTATGTTAGCTTTCTACCCTCCTGAGACAATTCTAGCCAGAATTCGTTTTGTCTTATGTTGTGTATGAAACTAGAAATTGTGTATGCGTACAAATGTTCCAACAGTACAACACCTCATAATGAAGCTGAACTCAAATTTCTTGGAACACTGGCATTTCAACATTCAAGGCAAATAAATCTGTAATGTGATTTGCTGTCCATGGAATACCATCAGTTTGATGATAGACTTTTTCTGAGCATATCTACAGTTACAATAACATATCTGCTCATGAAATCTGTTACACTGTTGCCTGTGTGAAAGGGAGAGCTCATTATTGTTGCAGTCACCATCCATGATTTCATGGTTTCTTTTCTCAAAGGTGAGGAGCAGTATTTCTTTTTGCAGATAATGTCTGTAAAAGCCTGCGCTGTGGAATCCCATTGAACAGATGAAACAGTACTCAGGATAAACTGACAGCCTGTAATTCCACTCTACTGACAGAAGTACATTCCCTCTTTATTTAATGAATTCCTCTGCTTCTCATGCATCAAACAAGCATAGAGGAAAGAGCACAGCAATACAGTTTCCATATATATGAAGGTACAAAACCATCACACATTGGAGATAAAATGGATCACTGGCCTCAGCATGCACTAATATTTCTTGTTTTGTAGAACAATTAAGACTTAATTCAAATTAGGATAACAAACACCAACATATAGCACAGGCTTATGTACAGGTCAAAACTGAAACCCAAATCTCTTGTTGTTCATGGGCTAACTTAGATACATAACATTTTCAGCTGCAGGGACAAAAACCTGTCAAGCTTTCACCAACTAGAACATCACCAGAAGCATTTTGATTTCAAATTCTGCTTTCGAAATCAAGGATTGATGGAATACAGGATGGAATACCATTCTTATAATTCATGAAAAGTCCAGCTGAATGAAGTAGTAGACAGTGCAAAACTGCAAAGATCTCTAGATTTAAAATGCCTTTGATCAGCTAATCTAGACAAGGATGCACCATTTCTTCAAAGGTACCAGGATGAGAGGACAAAAGGAAATGACCTTAACCTGAGACTGGAGAGATTCTGATATTAGAAAAAAAATTTCACTATTAGGGTGGTCAAGCATTGTAACAGGTTGCCCAAGGAGGTGGTGGAGTCACCATCCCTGAAGGTGTTCAACAGCCATCTGGACCTGGCACTGGGTGATGTCGTTTAGTGGTTTAGCGATGACAGTAGTAGTGCTGGATGGATGGTCGGACTGGACGATCTTGTAGGCCCCTTCCAATCTTGATGAGTCTATGATTCTATGATCATTTCATTTCCACAGCTAGAGATACCAAGTGGAAAAATAGTGTGTGGCTAATGATTTGCCCCACTGTAACTATACATGTTGGATACTAAAACGGCAGTACATGCTTTTAATGCTGGCAGTCAGAAAACAATCTAAAACTGAATGGAGAGCTGTTTGAGAAAAACATCACCTCATGACTTTGTGACAGAAAATACCAGATCAATCAGCTGAAATCTAAATTAGTAAAGGGAGTAAGTGGGTGTACAAAGGATTAAAGGCATCATTCTTGAGAGCCCAGTTTTATTTAAACCTCCACTGTCAAATTTCATGTCTGAAATCCAGCATGCGATTTTTGCCTGCTTAAAACTCTTTCAAGCATGGTTAGTGTCAAGTGCATATGAACCTTATTCTACTCCCTACTTAAAGTATACAGTAAGATTTCTTTCTCTGAGCTGTAGGAGGCAAAGCAACTGATTTCTGCTGGAGGAGTTTTGCTGAACTTCAGTTTTTCTAATTGGTAATTCAGGCCTCCCCAAGATGCAGATAAAAATCAAAATGATACACAGCTTTGGAACCTGTTCCTCATGATAGATCAGAACGCAGACTTCTGAAAACATCTGAGACAAACAGCAGATATAACTTAAAAACAAAGTTATGGCTTAAAAATCCTTATACATGGATGGGTACAAGACTGTGAAAGAAGACGCAGTCCCTGAAATTCTAGCATTCACTTTCTTTCAGTTATGCATTCATTCTTATCAACTAACAGAGATTAATAAAAATAAAGACATAGATGCAAGATTCCTGTTTTGACTTACTGCATGCTTGAAAAGGTAGTCCTAGCCCCTGCAAATCTTGGAAGGAAAGTCATACAGTGAGAGACTCCATGGTGCCCGTTCCTCTCACAACGGCTCAGCCAAGACAGACAGGGCCTTTGTGTGAGCCCTGGTGGCACAGGCACGTGATTTACATCCGTTGCTCTTCTTTTTCAGTAATGTTTGCAGACAAAGTCATCTCTGCTACTAAAAACAGCAAACATAAAGGAGATTACACCTCATCATGGGGTAGCGCCAAATTTGGGGAAGTTCTTGGCCCTAAAAAGAATGCATTGTTTATTTAAGTTACTCACAATTATTAAAAAAACTTAATCTAAGTAAGCGGTGATCTGTTTTTAAGTTAACTTTGAAAAAATCTACACCATGATGAACTAAAATACATCATAGTTCTCCAGCTGTTGTCAATATGTAGGCACTTATAAACCAACCAACTTTAGAGCAGAATGTATATAAAGCACTGATATATTCCCCATGAAACAGTTCACAAATTTAAATTCCTTTTTGTACAACACTATCTTAACAATCATAAACAATAATAATACATTAGAGGGTAAAAATTAGGAATCTCATTAAATAAGAAACAGGTGCTGAAGACCTTTTGCTAGTAGAAAGAAGTAACAAACACAAGTCAAATGGCATATTCATTTGCAAGTATGTTTTGATGCATAAATGAGGTAAAAATGATCTATTGTGGAAAAGAAAAGCTAAATTAAAGCTAAATACATAAAGTTAAATCTTTTGGCCTTCCAATTTAAATTGTTAAAATTAGTTATTTTATACTGTTTAAATCAGACCACTGTCTTTTCATGGTATGCACTCACTGTAAAGAAACCAACTGTAAAGAAATGAGTACAAAAGAAGTCTCAAAAAACTGAGAAGTCTCCTCTGGAGAGGCCATCAGGCATAATCAGGAATTCAGTACAGGGTTCAAGGCAAAAATGATATTGGGAGCCTTAAGACCTGATTAATCAGGATTAGGTTTTATTTTTACTTCTTGGCAAAATACCTTGCATCCCAGGATACACATAATTCAGAACCACACACTCACCTACTTTCCTCCCAGTCTATTTCTGAACACTCCGCGTGTTTTAAAACCTTTACACACAGAACATGCACTAAGACAAGCGACTGTCAGTGACACTACCAGAGTCTGATCTGTCATTGGTGACAACACTGGTGCTTTGGTGATAGGTGCAATACTGACAGTAACAGTGCTGGCTAAATCATTATCAGTGGTTATTGTAATAGAATGCTAGTGTATTCTTCCCTGCATAGCTGATTAATTTCCTTACTGCAGTGAGTGGCTTCTCTAAGGTTCTTAAGATGCTGTTGCCTCAAGGAAATGGCAGTATTTCAATTTCTGTTAGTCCCTGTGTGTCTCCAGTGAGCAGGTATCTGTCCTGCATAGGGATTAATGGGTGGAGTCATATATGAGCTGGCAGGTACATACATGGAGGAAGATTTACAAACCTTCAGAAAGAAACTGGAATTCAGTCTTATCCAGTGAGCCTGAGTACAGGGCGTTCTCTAATCTCTAATGACAGATAAATATTAAGAAATTACATTCTCATGGAAAAGAGTGAGGAAATAATTACTAATCTGGAATGAAGCTCCCTCCAAAAGAGAATGTGTTCCTCAGTGGGAGCAGTCAACTGCTCCAATCATACACATAAACAAAAGGATGATATTCTAACCACCCTAATCAAAGAAGCAAAACTCTTAAGATAAATAAGCAAATAGGACATACTGATCTTAATGAGAATGCTAAAGAATGACTGCACAATCCTTGCTTCTCAAGCCTCAGATGAAAAAGGGAGTAAAAAACAATGATGGATAAAGGCAGAAGTACTGCCACCCCCAAACTGTTTCTGCATCTATATAAACAGTGGAATCTGCAGACACATCAAAACCAATGTTTTTACCTTCTCTGAACATCAATATTTTCAGATGGTAAGTATATGAGCTATATTTATTATTGTTTAATACAACGAACAGTATGAGCCAAGTGCTTCGAAATTAACTTGACAGAAATTTTGTGAGACAACTACAAAAAAACAGAGAAATGTCTGTCTTATTAAAGATACATTATTAATACAAATTAAAACAGTATGAAAAATTCCTAAAGAAAATTTCCAGTTTTCATTTGACCAAAGCAATAAAACTGACTGCCTACTGTGGCAAGGAAAGCAGCATAATCTTAGGAGCGAAGACTATTTCCATTAATAGATGCACACTGAATATGCAGTAGAAATGGCCAGTGGAAGAATGCTTCAACTTTTTCAGTTTAAGCATATTCAGTCATATTCTAAATGCTCCTGAATATGACATCTGAAGATGAGGTTTTAGAGAGGTCTCAGACCTCCAATTAAACAAGATATTCAAGTTGCTACAGTTTGAAGCCAACAGACATCACAGACGAAAACCTGAAGAATTGTTCTACACAGATCTTCATGGTCCTTTCCAGTAATAGGTGTTAAGAGATCACTGAATAATTACAGGTGGACAGGTGGATTTATACTGTCTAGTTAAAAAAAGGCACAAATACAGGAAGCAATTTAAAAACAAAAGTGTAACAGGTTAATTCTTACTGTATTCTCTCATTTCTAGCCTTGTTTTTTGAAAAAACATTCTCACAACTGTAGCTGTGAGATCAGTTTTGAAACAATATCAAACCAGTGTAAAGAAATTGCAAGCAAATCTGAATGCAAGCAATTCACCTTACCTAAAGTTCCTGTGCTGAAGTGGCTACATTCCTGTTAATGCACAGATAGAGATTGTTACAGTACAGATGAATGATCAAATAAAATTCCTTGAGCAGTTTTGTGCAGCCTTAATCAACTTGCTACCACTTCTCTTAGGAATTCTTTTACCTCCTTCTGGTTCAAATGCAGCATTTCATGAAAGAAGAAACATTAGAAACCAAATTTAAATTAAAAGTACATTATGCATTTGGGTTAGAATATAAAAATGCAATTAGATGAAGAATTTAATTGTAATTCTTACTTAAGTCATAAGTTTTCAATATTTTAGTCATTTAAATACTTATATGTTGGTTTGTGAAGGAAATCAGAATGTATTTGAATCAGAGACTAGTTGCTGTGATCAGTTCCTTAGTCTAAATGATACATATGTAAATTAATTTCCTTAAAATGCTACTAACAAAACAACCAATACAAAACAAAAAATTCAAGGTTTTTAAAGGTTTGGTTTTCTTTTTCACTTGCCCAAAGATAAAAGAAATTTATTTAGTGGAGAAACTGTAATTTAAAATAATTCAATCTGTCTTAAATGCACAGGTCATTTAATAAACTGAAGGCCACTTAAATACATTTTTAATAAAAACTGGTTGCAAATCACTTCACCAACTCCACTAAATAAACTTACTGGCATTCTACAAATCATCTTTGTCTTTAAAAAGTACGCACATGAAACATAAAGCTATGAAGAGTTGAAACTACAGTTACTGTCTATAGCCAAGAAAATAAATTAACACCTCTCCCCTATATAACAGTTCTTATACATTACCATAATGCAGAATATAGGCTTTTTTTTCCTGCTAGTGATTTTATGATCTTCACCTTGAGGATCAATTTATTGACCTGCACCATGCTTTGTCATATGATGCTCTCCAAAATGTGTAATACAAAAGGCACTCCAAGATACTTTCTGCCCTTGCTCACATTTTATGTGGAAATTCTCCTTAGCTGAAATGTTCACAGAGGTCTTAAGTCTCTCTCATACTTCTCATTCTCCCTGCATTTGCCTACTAGAAAACATTTATAATCTGTTTTGTCATTCAGTTGTAAACGGTATGCAGAAAAGGCTGTTTTGTTACAAGCCTGACACATTAGAGCCTTATATGTAGAGCTTCTGGGCACTACCATAACTAAAAATTAAGTATAAAATGATATATTAAACTGCAAAAAAAAAAACAAAACCAGAGCTATTTTCTGCATAATATGACAGACAGGTTTTTTTAACTTCTTTCAAATTATGTTCAGTAACAAAACTGACTGTTTGACAATGTATTGAACGTCTTATATACAAGGTGTCTTATACACAAATAAAAACACTTTTATAAAACTTGGTCTTGCCTGATGGTTTAACACCAAGAGAGTTAAAGCTGTTCAGCGTGGATAAGACCAATATTGATTTTTAATATTTTTTCAGGATTTCAAAATTGAACTTAAAAGTCTAACTGACGAAATCTGAGGTCAGTTTCAAACACATTTATAACTAAATTAGCATAATTGGAAAGGACATTTCTGTAATAAATAGTTCTCTCTAATTAACACTTACTGAAAATGTAAACAGGACAGCTGAGCTTCACTCAAGTAAAAATTTGTTTGCCTTCTTTCAGACCTACCTATAACAGGGCTGAACTAATTAATCTGCACAGTACTGTTGCAATGGAGTAATGAATTTTATTATTTTACATGGATATCATCTTCTGGAGGACCCAAGAATTAAATTGCAATGAAAATATTACACTATATTTAACCACTCTGAACTTGAGGTACCTTTATGTAAACTCCACAGAAGACACTAGAAGGGATGTTGCAGAGCTCAAAACCATGCACTACAGCACCTTTTCTAGAATTCCTTCTGACATGTAATATTTTATCACAGATATCAAATTCTCAAATTAATTTTTAATGTCTCACCTTATTTATCACTTTATCACACTTAATTCTAACACTTATGATTTCTGCTATTACCTCTGATAAAACAAGAGCAAGAAGAAAATGTGAAGAAAAATACAAATATTATTTTCTACTATTGCTCTTTCTACCTGTAGAATTTTACATCAGAACCAAACATATATATAAGTGTCACATTTTATTTGTGAAAATAGCAAGTCAGATTATAAATAGTTCACAGGCCAACATTTAAATTTCCACCACAGTTTAAGTGCAACTTGTATGCCCTCACACAATTCAGGATAGTTATTTGTTTCCATGGGTATACTCTTTCTCCTAAGCTCCAAGAAATAACTGTGGTAAAGAAATTGTCCTTATGTTCAATTAAATCTGCATTATTACCCAAAGCAAGACCTACAATGAGATCATCAAAAGGCAGCCTCTGCTATCTCATTTAACCTTTAAAAAAACAAGGAAAAAAAAAGAGAGAGAGAGAATCCCACCCCAATGGAGCTAAAATTATCAAAGCCTCACTATGATCCATTAGCCCCATTACCTGGAACAAAAGAAACAAATCAAGGACCGTATCCTCAATGTCTGATGACTCTCAATCTCGTGTGCTGATACAAAAATTCATATTCTCAACTGGGAAAATACTAAAAAATGCAGCTTCACATAGTTATTAATTTTCTCATATCTTAAAGAAATATTTAATCTTTAAAACATCATGAAGCAATTAATAAAAACAAAAATAGAAACAACAAACAAAACAATCCACCCAACAGCTGAACTCTGTGGTGGTTATAGGCAAGATTAACCTAGAATTCCCTTATCAGCATCATCTTTTCCACCCCACATCTGAAAAGACTTCAAGTGGAAGTAGCAACCAAGAGTACCTTGAAACGTACAATGCAAATGAGGGACGCTACAAGTACTGCCAATTGTGCTGCATTTAATTTTTGTTTGCTATTTTGGTTCTGTGTAATCACCAAGAAATTAACAGAATCACTGGAATGGACAATGCTTAACTTGACAGGATTCCTTGCTAAACTGAAAAACATACTATCGTCAGAGACGGCAAAATATATTACAAGTACTCATTGGCTCAAAAAGCAACAGTTATCTCCTGGGGGAATAGGGGATTCTCCAGAAGCAAAGAATTTTGACGTTACAGTGTGTTACCCAGTTTTTGGTGGAGAAACAAGAAGGAGACTATATAAAGTCTTCTACGGATATACGGAAAATTTTGGAAGGAGGGTGTCTGAAGTCATTCGTCAATGTAATCAAATGACCAAATAAATTCTTACTTATGAAAGGTTAAAAGATTTTAAGACAGGAAGACATCTGAACATATGATAWACAAACACACATATATCTGCACTAAGGGCATACATGCTCTCTATGTTAGAGAGAATAATGAAACAACACTAAGTATTTTTAAACCAACAATTTCCTGTAATCGGCTGGCCTACTGCTATTCCTTTTCCAAGGGACTCCAAAAGCATCTCTGCTTCAGACACCAATGTTTTCAGCCTAGCGATGACTGTTTTCTTACATACAAGCAAAGAATGCAATTACATGAGTCTTGTGTTCTTGTTAATGTGATTCCCATTTGTTCAAAAGCTCCCATTCAAAGATCATCTTGCTTGGTTTTAACTACTTTTCGTGGGCCAGATTCAACAACTGAAGCTTCCACCTCTTATGCCAAATTCATCTATTTACATTACACTTAATGGACTACAGTCACTCCTGATTTCCAGAGACATGGTTTGAGGCTTGCCTGCACAAGAAAGAATAATTTATATTAATTTAAGGTTGGCTTTTTTTTCCTGATGAATTGACTCAAGCAAAACTGATGTAAAACAGACTGAAATATCTGTTTGGATTTTTGCACTGATTTAGTTTATCTGGTAGAGGAAGCAGATGTGTGCTTTTTAGTCTCTCATGAAAATTACTCTTGCCTTCCCACACCTGTCTGCTACTGACGTTTCTTCCTCATCTATAAAAGAGGCAGTCAAAGTGTAGTGCAGATGCCACTTATGCCTCCTTCCATGCTACATTCAAAACTTAACTGAGCCACAGCTTCTGGGTCTCACTGCTCCTATACAGCCAGCACAGCAATGCCCCCCTGGCCTCCATAAAATCTGTGGGAACAGTTAGGAACTACTGCAGCCACCATCCACACTCAACATAAGGAATAGCTTTGCTGTCCCCACGGAGACCTGCACTGCTGGTTCAGGATAGAAGAAGAAGAGGACCAAGACATGGTGAAGTAGGAAGAACAAGATTAAGGCAGTACACGCATGCAGGGGAAGCCAAGGTTCCACTTTGATTTTGCTGAAAGCAAAGGTTGATGATCTGGGTACATGGAGGAGAAAGGATGTGACTGAAGTCTGAAATGAAGAATAAACTTTTATGAGTGCACAAACGGATAGGGAAGCTTAAATGTGAGCATTGGACTGCAATCCTAGCTTGAATGATAGGAACATGCAGTAGGGAAGGTGGGAGAAGAGCCATAGATGAGGCTCTAGCTGGGACTGGTTGGAAAACCATGTGACCCTGGATACCAGAAGTGACTGATGATGATCATATACCTACTAAGCAAGTCTGGGAACTTCTGGTCTGTACTCTCTCACCATCATTTCTGCAAGAGTGTTCTTTTTGAATTCTAAGACAGTAAGTTTTCTTGCACCTTTGTACCACCTACTATCTATTTTCTATTCTCTGCCAAAACCATTTTGTCTTGCCTTTCCTTCTCTCATATATAGCACTAATATTTAAACTAATGCACTCAGTGGCAGGCTCACCATAAGCAGCATGTTTTCACTGTTTAAGGGTATCTCACAGTGGCTTGTAGAAAATGCTCTACAAAACTAAATTACTTAACAGGAGAATAATTTAAGAGTAATCTTCTGTTCTATAGTCAAGGTTTAAAAACCAAAAATTTTCTTTAAACACAAGTTTTATTTGATTTTATGCCTTGAGATTTCACTCACATAGAGACAGACATATACAATAGACACAGACATATACACAGACTCAAAATTTCAAATGCATTCAGTACACAGGAAGTGTTAACAAACAATTGTTTTTAAATTGTTTAAATTCACTCTGGAGCCTGGTTTAGAAAACAAAACCTCCTAAATGCTAAAAGTGACATTTGGAGGTTTATTTCATAATGTTATTACAAATGCCATATTCAAAGGCATCCATGTATACATGTATAAATATGTACAGTGTTTTATCATGTACATGATAGGTCACATACATAAGCCAAACAGTGGATCTACACAACTATATCTCTTTCAATGAGAGATTTAAAATAATTTCAGTATGAATCATATAATAAAGCTATATTAGTATCTTTCTGTATATGAATATATTATTTACATATGTACAATACATGCAATAAAAATATTGCATAGTATATATTTGAAATCTATCAATATATGTAGAAAAGCTATCTAAACTATCCAAATCAGTATATAAAACAGTGGAAAGCAATGGATTTGGTGATTGAAGCATACTATATGTACTTAAATGTTTGTAGAATTTGGAACCAAATTAATGGGTAAAATTAATTTCTGTGATCAAAACTGACACAACTACAACATATTTAAGGCATGAAAGTAATGGAAAAGCAGTTCTACCCTCTCAAAAACAAAGCAAAGAAAAAATCCTCCCTGTTTCATGTTACTGACACAACTTGATAATAATGCATTGATCAGTGCATACCAAGTTCACAGACCTGTTGTACAATTTGTTTTATGTCACTGACAATAACATTGGGTCTATGAAAGAAGATCTTTATTATCAAGACATTTCAAAGATAAAATGTCAGTCTTTATTTTAGCCCCAATCTGTAACTGGAAAGATTCTGAATATCAGCTTTGATGAAGGAGGATTGTACTTGGCCTTCTGCCACCCTCCTTTGTAGCCACAGCATCTTGGTGGGCCTGAAGTATGAACAGAATATACTCTACCACAGCTCTGCCACTCTGCTGAACAGTTCTGTGCATACCTATCACCTCACTAAAAGGTAACTCCATCCCTGGAGCTAAAAACTAAGCACACATACCTGCTCAAAACTGAATACCCACATACAAGGACTCCTAAACTGGATTCTAAAGAAATATAACAGAAAAGTGTGTCACATAATCTAGTAAAAGCCTACATTCATAAAGCCATTATTACGTTGTTTTAACCTCCCTGTCACAAGGCATAGCTCAATGTAGCAGCTGTGCTTGCACCTGTATTAGTCAATGAAATGTGTCATTGCCTCTATCCAACAGTAATCATGGTCCTTAGTCAATATTCATTCTAGCCACAGCCCTCCTCCTTTAATACAAGTCAATAAACTGCTTTTGTAACCGTGTTTTTGCAGCATCATAACTACTCTTTTGTCTTATCCTCCTTTGAGTGTAAGCTAGCTAAATCTCAAAAAATGCATTCTAAAGTAATTTTGATCATACAGAAACCATTCTTCCCAATTGTAAGCACCTTTCCTCCATCCTCCCACATATCACTCAAAAATAACTACAGTTCACACAGCAGATGTAGAATGAAGACTTACGGGCTCAGTTTCCAATTCTATCAATCAAATTATATCTATTCTCCTTTTAGGAGTTCGGGCATATGACTACTTTTTCTGTTCAATTACTCATTTACAGAAGGAACACAAGTCAACTTTTTGTTCAATGTGTGTTGTAAGGATTTAACCACACCTATGACGTATTCGAATGCCACATTAAGGACTATTTAGCTAAGCAAGAGGACAGGCAAACAGGATAAGAAGCTGTGGTGGCCTGAATACATCGCAGAACAATCCTCACAGTAGAAGGATTTCTCAGGTCTTGAGCAGAAAGTCAAGTGAGAGGAATTACTACCTTCACAGCAAGGAGACAAATATCTCGCGGACTAATCAAGCCATTTGTACCAATCCAGAAAGCATTCCTGTCCTTTGTACAGTCACCCCCCAAAAGGTTCACAAGTTCCACTGTCAATTTCCACCCAGTAGCTAAATTAACAACCTTCCTATGCAAACGAAAGTACTAGACAAACTCTCTAATATTTCGGAATAAAAATTTAAAACCCCACCTAGCCAAATCTGTACAGCAGGGACCCCACGTACGCCAGAAACTAGGGTAGGAAATATGGCCACGTTCCTCTATCCTGAAGCGACTTTCCGGCTCGCTATAATGCTGCGGAGACGGCGCCAGCCGTGACACCGGGAGGAGCCGGGGGAAACGGCGGGGGGGTATCTCGGGGGCCTCCCCGCGACCCAGGCCGTGGGCCCTCAGGTTCCAGCCGCTGTCTGCTTCGTCTCTCTCTCTCTCCATCCATCCATCCATCCATCCATCCATCCATCCATCCATCCATCCATCCATCCATCCATCACCGGTAGGAGCACAAGAGGCAGCCCACGGCCGGGACCCCACGGCTCCCCGCCCAACAGCGACGCGGAGGCCCCTGACATCGGCCGGGGGACCCGGCGGCGACTACTTGGGGATGGGACGTCCTAGCCCGCCCCTCGCAACGCGGACACGTACCCACACCATCCCAGAGCCCGGCGGCAGGGGAGTGGCGAGGGAGCAGCCCGACCTCTCCCTCCGCAGCTCCGCGCGGCGCCGCTCTGGCCCCCGAAATGGCTGAACAAAGAGAACCTCGCTCGGCCGCCGCCGCCCCTCGATTGGCCGTGGGGCGGGGCCGGGGGCGGGGGCGCCGCTGCCCCGGTCACCCCGGCAACGGCGGGCGGGATGGAGGCGGCGGTGAAATGGCTGCTCGGCCCCGCCCGCCGCCTCACGCCGCGGCACCCCGGCCCGAACGGGCTCCGAACGGGAATCCTTCCCCCTGGGCCCCGCCAGGCTCCCCAGGCCGGGCTCGTCTCCGTGCACCCCCTCACGCCCGGACCCCTCCTGCAGCAGCCGCTCCACAGAAGGTGTCTGACACGTGTGCAAAAAATCATAGAAAATAAAAAATGAGGCTAAAGTCTAGATAGCAAAGGTACAGCTCCCTAGATTTCATCATAGCCAGGCAGTGCAAGTGCACACGCAGGGTCTTCCCAGACTTCTCTGGGAGTGAACGGATTGAGAGCAGCCCCGTGAAGGACTTGGTGGTACTGGTAGGAAAAGCGGGACATGATCTGGCAATGTGCATTTGCCGCCCGGAAAGACAGTTGCATACTGGGCTATATCAAAAAACATGAGGCCAGCAGGTTGAGGAAGGTGGTTCTTCCCCTCTGGCTTCTATATTCAGCTCTGGAGTCCTTACCACAGGAAAGGCATGGACCTGTTGGAGCAGGTCTAGAGGAACATGCTTCCAACCCAAACCATTGTGTTCTGTAATTATATGACATGTGGCCAGGTGTCGTGGCAAGAAGACCACTGCATATTCATTCACAGCTGTGGGCATCCCAACAAGTTACATTAGCAATTTCTAATTGTGCCGCAATACTCTCTCCTTGACTGTAAGTACTAGCTACCTTTTTATTAAACAATGAAAGCTGATAATTTTCACCCAATTTCTAAAGTTTATAGACCATTTAGAAAAGCACATTCTTGAGACAAATGCAGTTGGTAACTTTGCTTGTGGTCGCCTTGTGTGTCTTGGCTCTTGGAAACACATGGTCTTCTCTCAGTCCTCATTTGAACAATCCTTTCAGTCTGCGTCTTTGGCATACACATAACCCTTCCACAATCCCACATACTACTATGATTTCACAGCAATCAAAAGCTTTTGACAGTGTCTTCCATAAAGAGAGCTGCTCTCCCAGCCGCTTGTCTAAGTCAGCACTCAAATGTTGCTGTGTAAGGTCAGCTCTACCATTGTGCCAGACTACCTTTCCTAATTGTTGTTGCAGAGGAAAACTTGAAAACGCAGCTGGTCTGAACACCAGAATTTCACACTCATAATACATTCATCATCTATTACTCCAACACTTATCTCAATTTGTTTATTTTCATGGGATCTGTCTGGTAATCTTGCAAATACTAACACTTCAGTACTACGTCTAGATCTCCTCATGCAGGAACATCTGTTACGTGTACATTCAAAAGGCTCCTTCCCTCTATTGAAACTTCTGCCCACACAGTCAAATTAAATACCAGTTAATTTCCTCATGTGTTATTTTACTGTATATTGTTCTGGGCAGATCGTAATATAGTTATAAGCTGAATTGTGATTTATACCTTAATACTTACACCTGCAACAATCACTGTATATTCATTATCTCATAATAAAATCTCCCAGCTAACAAGAAAGTAGGTGTGTGGGGCTGTATCTTCCAGTTCAGCCTTCTTGAGTACAGAGACATATGCCCTATAGCTTACTTCCACCTTTGCCAGCAATCTGCTGGCAGATTTCTTTCCTCACGAAAAGATTCTGTGTGATCATGGTCTGTCTACATGCCCAATCCTCTGCTGTTCTCTTCCTGATAGTTTTCAACCTGTTGGTCAGCTGCAGTCAAATCTGACTGACAGGTGAGGGTCTCCAAAAGGTAACAAAGTTCAAGTCTTGTGACAAACAGCAGGGAGCTAGGTATAGGAGAGAGGCTGGGATAATGAGGAAATGTTGGAAATGGTAGAAGGAAGGGATACTTTCTGCCCGTTTGGTATCCTGCTAATTTATCACTGACAACATACTAGTTGGTCTAGCCGACACACATAATTTAAAATGAGAGTTGTAATACTGTTTCTGGCCCAGCTGTCTGCCCAAAGATGTGGGAGGGAGCTTGTGGTAGCAGGGTTTAGTGGGTATGGGAGGGGGAACTACAAATACTTAAGTTGTGATGCATGTCTTGGTACCTGATATAGGTATTTTAAACCAGTTTCTAGTACAAGAAAAGCTATAAAAGCAGCATAGTCAACTACTCAAGGATTCCGCTAAAGGGGACAGAGAAACCAGTGTGACCGCACTGCCGTTGTACATCACCACCTCCAACTGCAGAACTGCTCTTTTGGTGGCATAATTAAAATGACCAAGGCCCAGTGTCCGCTGGCTAGAGATCAAGAGATGGAAGAATGAAAGATAAGATCTACCTTTGCCTGACTTTACCCAGATTTAAGGTAAATGCAGATTACTAACTTCCTGACAACTTTCTGAAGATTTCTTTGTTTTAATAGAATGAAATATTAGAAGCAAGCAATGCATTTTCAGTTAGCTGGACTTCATTGAAGTGCACTTTCAGATCTGATGCACCAGTCTGCTGTACTTAAACAAGACAAATAAAACTGCAATCTATGTATCCATTTTACTCTCGTGATAGATTGCAGCAGAGTATGTTTAAATAGTTTTGCTTTCCATGCACACTTGACATCATCTGTGAAAGACATCTTCCGTACAAAGGAAGGTCCTTCCCTGGTGGTCCTTTTCAGGTGCTGATTATATTCTATCAACAAAACATGAAGGAAACAGGTTATTGAAAAATTACCATTGTCTCCATGTTCACATACAGGCACTGAAGTCTTTAGGGATGGTGGAGTATTTGGGTATTAGACGCAGCCTAGTCATGATAGCACATAGCAAGCCAGAACTAATTTTTTCTGTTTTCTCAGTACAATAATTTTGGCTGAGAAAGCCAAAGGTCTGTGCTAAACAATTCCTAAATTTATTTGAAACCAGCCTAATCGTGTCTACATTGTGCTGATGATGCATTATACAGATATACATTTAAATTTTTTTTAATTTGACACTGCAATTCTGTCTGTGTGACTGCAGGTTTTTTTTAGGAGCAGACTTAGTTATTTTCACTATAATTTGTTATCATTTGTTGGATTTTAAGCACCTGATTTTTCTTGACAGGATCAAGCATGGAGATTCATCATCTGAAATCATGGAGATACATCATCTGAAAACTGCGAGGGCAGTTCTCTTAGTAATAAAGGAAGCTGTGCAGTTGCCATGAAAATTTGCCCTCCAGCTTACAAAGAATGACTTAAATGAATTTTTGGGTTGTTGTACAGAGGAATCGGAAACAACCTGAGGTGCTCTACAGAGGCTGATAATGTGTCCCACGATTGTTCCAGATTTTGTCTTCCATTTATAAGTAAGCATAAGTTAAGATTGAATAAAACCTAGAAATTAATATAAAGGTGTTTTGATATTTGCAGGAGTTTGCAATTTTGAAAAAGGCAGGCAGAAGAGGTGTTGCTGTCCAATACGTATCAGAGAGATACCAATTTACATAGTCATGGACCATGTTTAAATGCTAATATTACTGTTTTGTTGATCATCAAAACTGGGAAAAAACCCAAAAATTATGAGTCTCCAACATTTATTCTTGCTTAATGTTGGAAGATTTGTCAGAGTAGTAGCAGTTGCTGTGTTCCCTAGACAAGAAATAACAGAGATTAAGAAACCTAGCAAAAAAAAAAAAAGAGAAATCTGACAGGTAATTATTGCCATAAATAAGATTAATGAGGTATAAATGTGTGTATTTGCATTAATACACTGTTTTTAAGGCAATAAGAAAAAAAGAGGTGGAAGGAAGGAAGGAAGGAAGGAAGGAAGGAAGGAAGGAAGGAAGGAAGGAAGGAAGGAAGGAAGGAAGGAAGGAAGGAAGGAAGGAAGGAAGGAAGGAAGGAAGGAAGGAAGGAAGGAAGGAAGGAAAGAAGATTTAAGTAGTAAATTAAATATGCATGTTCATGTACAGTTAATTACTATAGTTAAATAAAGCAGGATTTGTTCAACAATGTGCAGTTTACATGTTTTGGAGGCATTATATATGAAAACAAAGTTAAGATGATAACTTTGGCAAAAACCTGGTCACTACCTGTGAGAAATACATGATTAACCAGTGTTCCTGGTCAGACAGAAATAATACAGATTACTTAATTGATTTCATAAGCATGATTAATTAATTTCATGGACAAAATTTTTAATAGATTTTCAGTACATGCAAAGTTACGCACTTAACTGTTTCCTGGTTTGGGAGAGTCTGAAAATATCGCTACTGTTTTGCCTATCCAAAGAGTATTTCATTTTAGTGAAGTTCATGAACTATCTCTATTCATATGGGGACTCACTGTAAAGAGAAATTTCATATCAATTTTTTGTGTTTGTGTCATTGCTTGTAAGAATTTGATCCACTTTTTTTTTAGCTAAAAATATTTTTTCAACTACATTCTGGCAAGATGGTGTTTAGTGTTAGCTGTTGAGATCTATTTCAACTTAGTTTCTATTTTATATCACTACAAAGGAATAAGCTGCTTTCCTAAAGGTTTTGATTCACAATTGCGGATAAATTTAGCAGTAGCAACTAAAGCTGTTATTGCCCGAAGCAATCTACACCAGCCAATTCTCTGAGATTAGTCATAGCATGCCAAGTACATTTTAAGTGGAATTTAAAATATAAATGTTCTGGAATAAATGTCAAATTCTATTGATTATAATGTGTTTAAACTTTAAAACAAATTAGATATATGCTTTAAGCATATAGTTTCACTGGGCTAGCTGAAGGTCAAAACGGTTAAAAGCTGGTATGTTAAATAAAAGAATAGGAAAAATACGTGAAGGAGGCCATCAACACGTAAACCAAGGCTGGCTGCAATTGCAGACATAAAAAAACTATTCATCATCTGTCTAGGTACCGTTTTTACAGAAAATTCTTTATGAACATTTTCTGAAATCCTCGTGTTATTCTTGGTTGGCCACTGAAGTTTTTTCAGTGGAACACTGAAACCTGTTTGATTCATGTTTCATAAAGTTAATTTTTCCATCTGGAAACAGCAGGAATTCAGAGAAGAAATCTTTGGAGATATCTGAAGGCGCAGAATGAGCTGCATTACATGAAGAATGTAATCTGTTGTCACTATGACTGCATTATTTTCCAATTCCTTTGCCATGAGTGGAAAAGGGGCAGTAGTAGAACCAGCAGAAAAGATGTAAGTGCTTACCAGTCAAAGATTTGTTTTGTGGTGTATAGACACAGGCATAGTGCTCTTGCTTTTGTCTACAGGGAGTGGAGGGAACAGTAGTAAAATAGTGCTGAAAGCCCCTTTTCCTCTTTTCAGGAGCAGTGCTGGTGACTACATTAACCAATGGTGAAGGTCTGTATGTGGGTTGTCTCCAAGACAACTGTGCTGGAGGAGATTGAAAGAAAATATTATGAGAGGTTAGAGATTGGCTAACTTGATAAAGATGAAAAAAATTTGTAGAAAATAAATAGAGTTAATTAGTGAAGATGTCAGGTAGATATCAAAGATTTGTGAGCAGTGAAGCTGGGAATAAAAAGGATTCAGAGAAAAGGAAGAGAAGTACTGCCAGGTCTCTCATTTTCCTTTTCATTTACCTAGTTCTTTCTTATGATAAAGTGTTCTATAACTTAATTTGTTACTCCTTGATTTACATTTTTGTGAATTGTTAGAATCTAATCCTGAAAGGAGTTTGATTTCAACAGACTTCAACAGCAAGACAATTAATTTTCAGTGGGTTTTTTTTGTTTGTTAGGGTAGGATCAAGCTTTAGAGTAGGATTTACTCATGTTTTCAGTTCATACTTGTGATGATTCAAGTGTTACATTCAGAACTATGTTGCATGATAACTACTAATTCAAAAATATTTAAATTATCGATTTTTGCAATTCCATGTCAACTTAATGGAAAACTGTATAGGAAATGGAGATCTTCCGTGAGACTTTGAGACATTGGTTATTTTAATGTCCGTTTCTGTAATTATTCAAGATAACGTCTGTGCTAACAACAGGAACCAAAAATTATTATGCCTCACTTAAGCTTAGTTGAAGATGCCCCTCCTCTTTGCAGGAGGGTTGGATGAGATGACTTTTAAAGATCCCTTCCAATCCAAACCATTCCGTGATTCTGTGATTCTGTGAAGGCACCACTTTCCAAATGGTGAGGTATGGAGTGTACCTGGCGAAGCTATTCTGGCCTGGAGAAGCAGCCTGGGTGTTGTTGCATTGTGCTCCTGCGGCAGGTGTGCTGGGGAGCCAGGGCAGATCTGTCTGTATTGCTGATGCAGGATCCTGCCTGCCTGCTTGCCTGGTGAGCCTGACTGGGTGAGAGTTCTCTTAGCACCAGCAGTACAGCTGACAGGGAAAAGGAGAGGTGGTGACAGGAATGGGATGCTGAATGAGCACTCGGTGGAATACCACTGATTTTTTGAAGAGAGTCTTTGGCTAAAAAGATTTTGGGAAAGAGTGGCCTAGAAATTGCAGAGATTATTGGTGTGTGTGATTACTGGAAGTGCCACACACAGAGAGTGCACTGTCTTTGGGGTCAAGAGTGAATACC
Source organism: Parotia lawesii (assembly GCA_003713295.1). Lineage (NCBI taxonomy): Eukaryota > Metazoa > Chordata > Aves > Passeriformes > Paradisaeidae > Parotia > Parotia lawesii. The sequence goes on along the minus strand of RAHM01000155.1, from coordinate 207,006 downwards.
AAGTACTTTAAAAAATTATCAGGGGTATTTTCAAGGTTCTGGATGCAAGAGATACCCAGGGACACACCTATATGTGCCCTTAAATGTTCTGATAAAAATACATGCTTGCAGTATTTTTCTCAAGTAACATAATAATTTTATTTCTTTCTCAGAACTCTGCTCAATCAATCTTCATCTCATGAATGAAAAATACCCTAACTATAAAATTCCCTCTGTAGACAGGTCAGCTAGATTTACGCCAGGTTTGACACAGCTGTCATTCGTGTGTCCTCTTATGTATTATGCTGTATTAAGAAGAAATACAGTTGCTGAACCACTAGGATACATGATCCCAAGTACTCAGCCATGATGACATAAAAATAGAGAAATCAATTGTTTGCATTCCAGCATGTCATGTTTGTAAATAACTTAGTACTGAAAGCCAAAATGATGACATTGCAAATGTAACTTTCAAGAAGTATAAGAACTATATTATCAAACATCTCAGTATTACAAACAAACCTAGGTTGCTTTTTTCCTTCTGTTTAAATTTTTGAGGTTTTTTTGTTATTCTTATAAATATAAAGAAGAAATTATATGTGTTTCAAAATTGAAATTTAAAATATATTACAGCATTCAAGTCATGGTTGGGTCTAGATAGTCAGGAAAGTTGTATAGTAAATATAAAATTATGACGTAATCCCTAATTAATTCTGGTTTCATCAAAGGCATTGGCAGCATTCCCACATTTTATGTGGTACTAGGATTTCACTCAGTGCCCAGTGTAGACCAATAGGCCAAAGAATTTAATTTCTCAAGGGCATCAAGTTTTTAAACATGGGAATATCCACCTAGATATAATCATGAGGTCAAATATTTAATAAAATGCTTATGTTTAACTCAGAAAAATAGTTCCAAAGGAACTCTTTGTTATCACAGTACTGCTGGAGCAACCACCTTCAATAAGTCTAATAGCATCTCTTTAGCAAGACACAATCACTGTAATTTAAAAAGCATCACTCTCTTTCTTCCCCAGTAAAAATGACTGTTGACACAAGGAATTCAAATCTGATTTTAAAAAAAGGCAGAATTGTGAACATGTTAGGCATGAGAGAAAAAAATTTTCCTTCTCCCAAAAGAAAGAATGAGTAATTTGACTTAACTTTACTTGAATATTGGAAATTTGTCAAAGGACAAGCATCCCTGGAAAACACTCCAGTAAAAGCTATAAAAATTCTCACTAAGGAAACATGTTTGGAGATAGATTTACTGACATTTCCCTTGCAAAATATCCTTTTATAAAATATCGGAGATGAGCCTGAAAAAAAAATCATGGTTCTTAACAGATGTTAACCGAGCTAAGTTAATTTACAATATATGAGGCATTAAGTTTGGTTGAATGGCAGCAGAGCTCTTGATTCGACATGTATTTCATCATGATCTCCAGAGGCATTTTGACTGCTGTCCAGAATCATTCCAGAGATTACTGAAGGCATTTATTGCACAATCTTCCTTGAACTCACTGTTGAAGTTTGAAAGCAATGATAATTTCACTATTTGTGAAGAAAATTGTGCCTGGTCATATTGCAGATATAAAAGGAAGGGTGGAGGTTACACGATAGCCTTTTATTCCCTTTGCAAACCTTCAGGCATATAATATGGCTGGTTTCCACCTTCATGTCAAAGGTAAAGGAGTGAGGAGGACATGGCAGCTGTGGTCCTCTCCCACATGCCTTTCCAATGCCTCTGAGGGCCTGGAGTTTGGAAAGGATACTTCCAGGAAGGCATACAAAGGCTCTCAGAGTGGCATTTCATTCTGCACCGGGCACACTTCCCTTGGAGATGTGGGAGCTGAGGAAAGGAATGTGCCCCATGAGGGATGAAAGTCAGCTGTCTGTATCTTTCAATCTTCTTAGCACTGTTATTAGATAACGTTTTCGTTTACAAAGAGAAAGTCTATACGCTTAATCTATTTTTATGCAATGTCTCTGGCCTACAGTAAAAGGCTCTCATGATCTTCATCCAGTGCTATTTTCTAATTTTGACTGTTGAAAGGAAGAACAGCCATAATGGGCATAATTTTACAATTATGGAATTTCTGTTTCTGTTAAAAAATCAATATAAGCATAAAAAATTTAGACACTAACATTTCTAGTTTGAAGTCTTTCTAGGCTGTTAAAAGCTATTTTTCTTCTCCAAGTTATTAACAAGATAGTTTTCAGTCCCAAGCAGTTCTCCATTCTTTAAGAAAATTCTTTAAGTGTCTTAAGAAATTCTTTAAGTGTCTCCTCCTTTGTCATATTCAGATTGTGAATTTAGTTTATATGTAGATCCTCTTGTCGTGAGAGGAGCTTGTAATAATTTTGCAGACCTTAGACTCTGTCGATTTCCTGGCATTACTGCAAACTCTTTCCTACAGACTTTAACTAACTTCTGTCAGCCCTCTAATTTTCTTGTGGCCTTTTTTCCTTTTTTTGCACAGTTTAACATTACATTTTTAAGTGCCACGTCTTTGTTTTTGCTAGCTTATATTGTTCCCTACATGTCCGTGACCACTTAACATGACCACATGGATCATCAGTAGTTTCAGGTTGGAAATCATTTCCCTAGACAGCAGCTTGCAGCAGAGCTCAACAGCCAGTGTGCTTACTCCATAGGAAATACTGCATACTAGTGAACCTATTTGTTCCTCTGCACAGGGAGGGTAAGCATCCTTTCTGCCTGTCATCTTCAAATAGAATTTATATTCATCAAATATAGATATATTCTCTTCCCTAGCAATTAAAAATGAAATCGTTACTGACGTTTCTTCTCACAAGACTTGTATTACTGCCCAGTTGGAGAACGGTTTCTTTTTCTTTCTTTAAAACCTATGCTAATTATTTTCTTCATACGTATAATTCTTCAAGACTGATTTCCTATGTTTGTAACTTTGTGTTACATCCTTTCTGAGAAATAATAAAAAACTCCCTCAAAATACCAATTAGAAAAAAAAATGTTATGAACCAGAAAATGTGTTTAGTTACAACAAGTCAATTTAACATGTTTCATTCATTCCTTTGGTATGCTTAATTTTGGAATGATGAGGTAAATAATTTCCTATCAAGAGAAGAAGCATATGGCTATGGCGGTTCTAGGTGAGAAAAACCACATTTCTGAATATATAACAGCATATGATTCCATATAAACTTCAGAAATGGCTTTATTTTCTTTTGGAGATATTTTTCAAATTCTAATGTATTTCATACACAGAATAGTTGATGTTGGAAGGCAGTTTTGGAAGTCATCTGGTCCAACCTCTGTGCTCAAGCCGGGTCATCTAGGCCTGGTTCCCTGGGACCATGTCCAGATGGCTTTTGACAATCTCCAAGGATGGCGATTCTGCTACTTCTCTGGGCAACCTGTGCCAGTGCTCAGTCATTCTCACTGTAAAAAGAGTTGTTCCTTGCATTCACAAGGAATCTTCTCTGGTTCTGCCTCTGGTCCTGTCACTGGGCACCACTGGAAGGAGCCTGGACACCTATTCTCTGTACCCTTCCTTCATGATCACATTGACGATACTCCCCTTGAGCGTTCTCTTCTCCCCTCATCATTTTCACATCCCTTCTCTGGCTCTCTGCAGTATGATCACATCCCCCCTACAATGCACTATTCAAAATTGGAAACAGCACTCCGGATGCAGCCTCACCAGTGCTGAGGAAAGCAGAAAGATCACCTCCCCTGGCCTGCTGGTGATACTTTATAATACTGCCCAGGATGTCATTAGCCTTCCTTATAGCAAGGTCTTTACATAAGAAATCGTGTTCTTGTATTGTTTTGGGGGTTTTTTGAGACTTGCTTGGAGAAAACTACCTTCTTTTTTTTTTTTTGGCGTTTTCCTTTTGTTATTCCTGTGCTTTTCTCAGGGACAATGTAATGATAGTAATTTTTCTAAAATCAACCATAAACAGGATTTACTTCACTATTTAACCTGTAGTACATAATTAGAGGTAGTTTCCAAGTAATACCCCACCTCTAGTGCATCAGATTTGTAGTTCAGAACAGTTAATAATTTCAGCACAGTTAATAATTTCCCAGAACAAAATCCATAAATGTATTATTATTGACATGCAGAATTTAGTGTTGCTTTGAAGTTCATACTGTGCTTTGGAAACTTGTGCCATGATAAAACTGACTTTAATCTAGCAGATCTGAGACTTCCTCTTTATAACCACAAAACTGAGAATGCTTCATTCATACTTGTCATTAGGTTTCAGCCACTGTCTTTTCTTGTTCCAGTGTTTTCCATTATTTAACAATTACAATATAACATCTGTCAGATGCTATTTGTGTTTGTGTTTTTGTTCTTTGCCTCTACCACTGAGAGCAGTAAGAGTCTTAGCACTTGTATGCCATTTGTCCTTCAATGAAGGCAGCTGATGTACATTCTTCCCCCACTTAGATAAAGAGCAGTTTAATGAGATTTACGTGCTGTTTCTGCTAAGAGGCCAGTGGCTGATTAGTGAACTAGCAGTATACTGACCCCTTCCTTTAACCTGCTTTATATTCACTGCATGTTGACGTACCAGTGTAAAGCTTAGAGCCAAATATTTAATGATGTGTCAATGATTCCATGCCCAAATTTTCACTTACAAGTACTGTAATGCATGCAGCAGGCTTCCTGAATGTTATTTGATATCCTCAGTTCATCATTGAAACAGAATATGTAAACAAAAATGCTAGCTGTTTAGAGATTTCTTAAACCATTTTTCTTTACGTACTTAAGCATGGCTTGAAAAAAATATAGTTTATTTTGATTATTCTTCACATGATTAATCATACATGTGCTGCTATTTTTTCATATTTGCAGATAAAATTTCAGAGGAATACCAGAATCTTTTTAATGTCATTAAACTGATATTTTGACTTGGCTTGCATTAAGTAATGGGTAAAAAAGGGTTACAGTGTAATACATCTAAAAAAATTCTGCTCTAAATCAAACTATGCTGGAATGTAACAGTAGCTGCCTTCGTGTCAATGCTATTTGCTGATGCAGCTCAGTGCAGTTGAATCACCACAAGGGAGACATTTCAAGAGCTTGGTATTCAAGCATCTCTTGGATGAAATCCATATAAGAGCAGACATGAGCTGAGTAATAAATCCTGTAGACATGTATGCTGGTGCCATGAAATGTTATCAGTAATCCTACCCACAGCAGCAATTAAAATATCACAGTGGTAGTCTACCAATAGTTTTTCTTTTAATAAAAATTCTAATCATGAAAATAATGAAGTAAGAGAAGATAGAAATTGTTATATAACAATAGTGTTCTATTTCCAGTTATTAATATATCACAATGGTGAAATATATGACTGCCTTTCTCCCTGTAAAAGCTGAAATATAAATATATGGCAGTGAAGTCCAGGCCATTAAGCTTTTTATGCACAGAGGCAATCATGAAAGATTCTGCATAGATCCATTGATGTGCTGGCATTCTCAAATTCCATAGTAGTGTCTAACAGCTGGTGGGATATACTGCAGATTGAAGGCTCTTAACTTACTAAAATCTAAATAAGACTTTCAAGCTTAAACAGCTAGAAAATTGCAGCCTGATTTTTGCAAGGCTATAAGCCAAAAAACTTTGGTTTTCAGGCTGAGTCATAATGGACAAATAATTCAGTATTTCATGACCACTGTTAACAGGCTATTACGGGAGCAAATCCTGAATCACCTGTGACCCCCTTGGTCTCTCCCAGGATTTCTGAGGTTTTTCTGACAGCTGTTGACAAGTACTTCCTTAAGATAACATCTGAGGATGTCAAAATTATTTTGCCAAACACATAGGTATTATGCAAATTAAAACAAATAATAAAGAGACTCTTCAGTGGTAGATATGCAAATAGTAATTAGATTGCATTACAAATAATGAAATCCTAAATCACACATAGGTATATTACAACTAGCAAGTAGTTTTTAAGCATGTCCAGAAGAGCTTTCAAGTTGACTTCATCATGATCTATGTATGTGTTTCTCTATTAACCTTGCTAACCCACAGACTTTGGGCCCAATTATTTGGGCAGGAGCAGTACAATTCCTTTCACATGGAGTATTTCATGATTAAGAACAGAAAGATATTATTTTCATATATTTTCATGTCATTCAACTGTCTCTTCTGAGTGGTTCCATTGATTTCACATTTGCTTTATTGTAAATTTGAGTGAACTAAATTTGACCTTCATATCTAAGTCAGTATTTTCATGTAGTTCCTTTAGTGGGCTGAGGTGCCACAGTGCACAGACAGAATAGCACTAACTGTCTCTGTGCTTACATTTTCTGGTACATATCCTATTTAAAGAAGTGATGTTAGCAATACCATCGTAATGTGGATTGTTTCCTAGTGAAGACTGCAAGGAAATTTTGTACTTAATTTTGAAGGTATGTTTTGATTTATTTTCCAGTCCCTTATTTAAAAGGTAACTTCCGTTACATGATAGGTGCAGAAAGGGTTTCCATGTCTGTGTGTATAAATGTTAAGATATGTGCACAGTGCAGAACTCTGTCTTCATCACAATTTCATCAAGTAATTTGTTCCCAAGAAATGCAGAGGGATCAGTGAGTTTTGCACTCAGCTGCTGGTGAGCAGGGTTATTTTATGTGCCAGTCTTCCTGGAGAATCTCTGGAATGGACTTGCTTCCTCTGGTCAGAGTATGAGATCCTATGGAATGGGCATTTTGGTTCCCAAGAAGAATTCCAAAGGAATTCTCTCCCTTCACAACATTTTTGACCCATTACACTGAATTTTACATAGCTGGGGAAATGCCTGAGCCATTTTCTGCACTATATTCCAAGGAGAATCAAATCTCCAACTTGCCAAGAAAAAATGAATTTGGCTTTGTTAAAAGTGTTGGAAGAATGTTGTAGGAGGGAAAAATGGTCAAGGTAAAGATATATTTGAAATTCACTTGGGAATGGAAAGGGTAACAACAGCAAAACCCCTATACTGAGACTACTCAGTACAGTCAGTGCAAGACCTTTTAAAAATTTGAGCTTTCTTTTTGTGCTTCACTGAATTATTGATCAAATCCACCCTACATCATGACTTAAATACATGTAGGCCAACCGTTGTTATCTTGACTTAATAATAGTATTTGTAAAATCTGATTAATTTTCAATTTGTAACACACTTACATTTCACAAGGGTGATCATGTAATCCAGATAATCTGGAGATAATCTGTTGATGACCCTAACCCAGACTGCACTGTGTTATACTCTGTGCTCCTGTCCATTCATGAAGCTATATTTAACAATGTAATTAAGAGAACAGTCTTTACTATAAATAAAAAGGCACACCTCCAGATCACAATTTAACAAATATATTTATACTGATAATAAATGAATGAAATAAAGGCTGAAAGTAGCCTATCAAGAAAGCCAGATGACAGGAACATAACAGTACTCTTGCCTTTTATTTATAACAGACCACCTTGTCACATTTTATCAGTTAAAAAATGCCTGGTTTTGTATGTTTTTCTTACTTAATGGTTCTTCTAATTTTTGAGTCAGTAAAGAGAATGTTTGGCCATGGGATAAGAAATAGCTTCACTTTCTAAAGATTAACTTGTTTTAGCACATACAAACACATTGACCTAATAACTTGGATACCTTTTAGACCCTAATAATAGAATGAAAGACATTTGTGTTCTAAAAGTAACTTTTAGACTGTATTCAGAGACATTGTAATGGATATGAAAATGCAAAGAAAGAGAAGAATCACCGTTTCTTTAATTTAAGAAACTTGCATTATTTTATGACTAAAGAAATTACAATTAAATAACTAATTTATCTTTCTAAGTACTCTGCTGTTTCCTCGCAAGTTAATATCTGAGTTGTCTTATGAAATCTGACAAATTTATTCTGTGATTTGTTTCTTGGGTCAATAGTTCAACTATTTTTTCAATAAATCTGAGACATTAAAATGATGTTTGGACTTGCAAATGCCTAAATATATTTTGGAAACAATATAATAAAAATACCATAAAAATCCATGACACAGTTTGCCTGAATATTGGCATAATTTTGTGACATAAAATAGCGTATAATTCCAGTTATTAATTTGAGGGTATAAAATTGTAGTGCTGATAACATCATGAAGTGTTTGCTGAAATGCTAAATGCTTTTAGGAGCAATTTTTTCCTAATTTATAGCTATCTGATAATTAAAGTGGCAACCAAAGCAAGCTTGCATACTAAAATGACCCAGTAATTACTAAAATTATAATGTAGTATCTTCTGCAGGGATTTCTCTGGAGCATAAGAGTGAAAAAGCAGTTTTAGACAAATTAGCAAATTAATTTTTTTTTCCAGTTACTTTACTTAAAAAGTTTACATTGGCTTTGTGCTAAAGGATTATTTGAAGCTTCAGAGCAATCAAAAATGAACTGATGAGGTTTTGAATGAAACCAGAGTGAAAATTTTAATGTTATGCACCATTCAACTGTGGGAAGTTCCATCTGAAAAGAAATGGTTGGGAATAAGTTAGGCAGACTGGGAAGCAGACATACATAATTACATTGATTCAATAGAACAGAAAGATATGTATTTGCATTACTGAGAGAATGAGACACCAAGGACTGACTAACGCTACAGGTATAGTTAATCTCCTATAAAATTATTTCAGTTTCTTTTCCTTTTCCTCATACATATCTATTCCCTTTCTAACTCCTCCATTGTATACCCTATTTTCTCTCTGTCCTCCAGAACTTCAAGAAGTCAGTTCTGAGGCAGCCTGTATGCAGCATAATGCTGGGGAAACCACCTTCCAAAAGGGTTCCCAAAACATACCAAAAAATCACAAATAAGACTGGTGAAGAACACAAAAAGGTCTGGTTTGTGAAAGAAAAGGAGGTGCTGATTCAAACTGTGGGTATTTAGGAGGCTGGCTTCCAACAGTAAAGATCTCTGTTTGCTATAACCAGAATAGCAAATCCAAATTTTATTTCCTTACAGCTGACACACCCTTGCTGGCAAAATTATTTCAATGGGAATGTCAACAATGACACATCAATGTTGTATCAGATTGCCAGTAGTGTGAATTTTTACTTCCTCTTCATGTACATGGTTGCATCACATAAAATGCCTAGAAGAGGAAGACTTTTACTTTTCATCCTTCACTCCATTCTCAGCACTAAATTGCCTTAGTTAGACTCTATTAATAAGTCATAGGACTTCTTTGGGTTTATTAGTCTTCTGTTTGACAGAGTAACTTGAGCATTTACAAGACACGTAACTTTTATCTATTGCAATTAAGGAAGAAAGAATCAACCTAACCCTGGCTCTAAGCTGTTTAAATCATTAGTCAGGCAAGTCTGCCTCATGCTGGGTGAATGTGATTCTGATCCCAGAAATCGTTCTGACATAGACTTGCGCTGCGCTTTTGAAGAGAGGTTGGTGTACTCAGTGAAGAAAAAATTCATAAGGCTCTGGTCTCTTAAACACACTGTAACAAAATGCTACAAGAAGTATATTCACTGTATTTCACTGTATTTGCTGCTTTAAGAGTTCACTGCTTAATGGACAAGGATTTGTACAATTAAATGAGGCAGAACAGAAAGCAGGTAAAATGAAAGGACCTATCATTTAACATGCAAGGTTGCCTTCAAAAACTTCTTGGAAGCTAATTTTGTTCTAGAGACCCTGCAAAAACTGCACTCATAGCCAAGTGAAAGCCTGCTTGCTCACTTGGTGCCAGAATTACCACCCTTATCTACCTTCTTTTCTCGCTCTGTTAGTCTTTTTCCCACCAAAAATATGTGAAAGACTTGAAAAGCCAGTGAACGATAGCAGCTGCTGCAGCAACAAGGGATCTATTTCTACTATCATTTTAGGATTTTGATTTTTGATGGTGATGAAAGGCATCTCAACTTCCACTCTGTCTTGGCGAGTATGGAGGTGTATTATAAAACATATTTGTTCAGACAATTCCATGGCCTGTCAAAAATCACGTTTAATTTCACATTGTGTCTGATGCCCCAGCAGCTGACTCCTTTGGCTACACTGAGCTGGAAGTTTATGTAAGAAAAAGGAACAAGTGAAAGCTCTCACTACAGACAGCATTTTGAGCATTTAATTTTCAACATGGAAAATACAACACTATTACCTTCTTGCTATTGCAGGGAAATATTTATTTTGATATGAGCAGACATGGCCAGTGACAAGTGACATGCTCAGTAGGACAAGAGATCTCCAGAAACCAGTAGGTAAAGAAGTGGAAAAATTTGTACCTGTCCAAGAATTTGTACAGGAGCTGTGGTCAGAGATGAGGCTGAAGGTCAGGCTGCAAAGCTGATGTGCAAAACAGGCTCCACGATGAAAGAAAAGACAGCAGTGAAGTCAGGAAGACATAAGGAGATACAAAGGCTAATGAAATAGAAGGGGGAGGAAAAGATCAGCGATACCCAAATAACACACAGTATGTGGGAGAAGACCGTCCAGCTCATGGCCAGCATTTTCTTCCTCTTCGGCCAGGTCTGAGTTTTCAGGTCTTATTCATCACAGATAGTAGAGGCAGCTACCCTGCCAGTTGTCCAGTCAGAAGTATTAATATGCAGGTAAATTAAAAAAAAAAAAAAAAGGCAGAGCTAACACTCAAGATTGTTACAGAAAAGTGAAGCTCTGCCTAAAACATGAAAAGTATGTAAGAATTTTTGGGATTGGGACACTGAAGAAATCTTCCCTACCATAAAACACCAAACCAAACCAGAAACACACAGAAACAAACAAAACCCCACCAAACCCTAAGCCACAGGAAAAAAAAAAGAGGTTAGAAAGTTTATTTTATACTGGCTTGCCTTTGGTGAGCAGAGAGGCTTCTCTTGGGTAAACACGCTCTCTTGTCCTCTGAAATTACCAGCTGGGAGGTAGGAAACTCCATGATGCCACAGAAACTGACCCTATGCGGGTATTTCCTCTGCTGAGATAGAAAAGCTCACTTGTACTTTACTGTGAGAATGAGTTCTGACATAGCCATGTTTGTCTTAGCTCTTTTTTTCTAAGAAGGAACAGGCTATGTGTACCTTAGAGTTAGACCTGCCACTACAGTTGCCATTGACTATGTATGTTGGAATGTATAGACTGCAAGATGTTTGTACTGTACTCTTTTATGTTGTTTTCTTAAAGGAAGTTACTTTTTAGTAACTTATTTCCTCTTGATGCATTGAAAAATGTGTGGGCTTTGGGAATAATGAAAACCCACTAATTTGAGCATATCATTAAAAAGTATTAAATATCAAATACCAGCCTGAAGGAAGTCTTTATTTAGTTTTTGGGGTAAGTGTGTAACTCCTGAATGCACTTCAGTTTTGTTTGGTTTTTTGTTTAAGCCATTGCTTAAGTTGGCCATGTTCTGCAGAATTTCTATGAATGTATCACATATTTTACTCTGTCTCTTAATAGATTTCCCAGATTTCCCAAAGAAATCAACTGTAGCCGTCTGTAATCCTCATAGTCCGTGAGTCTCTGAAGTACAAATACATAATATCACATGAATATTCACAGCTACAGTCAAAACCATTGTACATTACTGTGGCATTAGTACCAAACAGAAGGGACTTCCCACTGGAAAGCTGGTGCAAGTAGGCTTAGGCAGACTGTTCATCTATCCATTCATTTGCTGTCATGTGTGTCATGCAAAACTGACACAACAACTTGTTAACAGGCATAATATCACTGCAACATGTCACTACAACCGTAACTACAGAAGCGCATATGTACACCAGATTGTAGGAAATACAGAAGGTAGACATTTTAGGAACAAAATACTTGGCCAACACAGTTTATCCTAAACTCTCATGTTTAAATATCAAATAGTGTTTATAAAGTACCAAATAATAATTTTATTTACTTCATCTAGCTCACTTATGTCTTTAAATATCAAACATTTTTACAAAGATTTCTTTTAACACTACTGAAGGGAAACTGACAGAGAGATAGGTTTAGGTAGCACTCTTCAAAGTAGCACAAATCTGTGTCATCAGAGACAGAAACAGAAGGTTCGTACTACCTGAATGTGGAAAAGTGAGGGGACAAAAGCCTTGCCAGTCTCTCTAGCTCCCAGCAAAGCCACAGCTAAATAATGTTGGAGAAGAGATTTACTTTGTATTTTAAAATATTTCTTCCCACACTTTCATGCTCTTAACTATGAATTAATTAAGAAAAACAGAATAGTAAAATGCTGTTAAGATAGCATGACGAAAAGCATTTAATTTCTATGCAGTTGGTTTCTGTGACGGGGGAGTGATACCAAATTTGTGTTTCTGTAAAATGTGAAAAAAATACTTCACATGTTAAAACCATCAGTTCCAAATGTCACAGTGCTGTGAGGTATTGTCCTGATTTTGGCCAGGCCAGAGTTAATCTTTCCGCATTAGCTTGAGGGGGTGGAGCCTGGAGCTGTCGGGGCACGTCTAGGTTATTATTCTATACCACGGACACACCACTGGGGTGGAACTGGGGTACTCTCACTTCCAAGAAGGAGGGGTGTGTCGGCTGCAGTTGGAAAGAAAAGCATGGGCGGGAGGGGTCGTCCACCACTTGGCCATTGTCTTGGGGTTGTGCCGGACTGGGTCAGGGTGAACATATTTTGCATGTGAATCACCCTCTCTTTGTACACTTTTTTTTTTTGTTAATATTGTTGCTGTTGCAGTTCGTTTTCTTATCTCATTGTTGTTTCCAGTAAATTGTTCTTGTCTCAACCCTTAATCTCTGCCTTTTGTCCGTCTCGTCTTGATGGGGGATGGGAGGGTGGGGAAGGGCAGCTGTAGTGCTTTTTCTAAACCATGATAGATGTATTGAACTTCTGGGGATCTGGCGGCTGCTGCAGTCTAACATGAAGGGGTGTAACAATGAGCACTTGAGAGCCTGTTCTGCAGTCCATTGCCTGGCTCTGATCATCTCTGATAGCCACGGGTCAATGGGACTCAATGGGATGCATCGGGGTCCTGGCTGATACTGTTGCCAAGCCACTCTCCATTGTGTTTGAAAAGTCCTAGTGGTCAGATGAAGTCCCTCATGACTAGAAAAAGGGAAAGAGCTTTCCCATATTTAAAAAGGTAGGAAAGGAAGATCCAGGGAACTACAGACTGGTGAGCCTCTCCTCCGTGCCTGAGAAGATCATGGAGCAGATCCTCCTAGAAAATATATTAAGGCACATAAAAGGAGGACGTGATCTGAGGCAGCCAGCATGGTTTCACTTGGCCAATCTGGTGGTCTTCTATGAAGGGATGGCTGCAACATTTGACAAGGGAAGACTGACCAATGTTATCTACCTACGCTTCTGAAAGGCCTTTGATGCAGTCCCACCAGACTTTATCTCCAAATTGGAGACACATGGATTTGATGGATGTACTATTCAGTGAATAAGGAATTTGCTGAATGAACACAGCCAGAGACTTGTGGTCAATGGCTCTATGTTCAGGTGGAGGCCAGTGAGGAGTGGTGTTTCTCAGGGCTCTGTCTGGGCACTGGTGCTTTTCAATACCTTCATCAATGACATCAACAGTGACATCGAGTGCACCCTCAGCAGGTTTGCAGATGACACGAAGCTGAGACACTGAAAAGACAGGATCCTATCCAGAAGGACCTGGACAAGCTTGAGAAGAGGGCCCATGGGAATTTCATGAAGTTCAACAAGTCCAAGCACAAAGTGCTGCCCCTGGGTCAGGCCAGTCTCAGATATGAGTACAGACTGGGAGAAGAACTCATTGGAAGCACCCCTGTAGAGAAGGACTTGGGGGGTTTTGGGGATGAAAAGCTGGACCTGACCCAGCAGTGTGTGCTCACAGCCCAGAAAGCCAAACGTGTCCTGGGCTGTATCCAAAGCAGTGTGGCCAGCAGGGCCGGGGAGGGGATTCTGCCCCTCTGCTCTGCCCTCATGACACCATACCTGGAGTGCTGCATCCAGGTGTGGCGTCCTCAGCAGAAGAAAGACATGGACCAGAATAGGTCCAGAAGACGGTGATAAAGATGATCCAAAGGATGGAACACATCTCCTATGAAGACAGGCTGAGAAACTCAGGGTTGTTCAGCCTGGAGAAGAGAGGGCTTTGGGGAGACCTCGTTGTAGTCTTTCAGTACCTTCAGGAGGCTTATAAAAACAAGGGAGGGGGACTTTTTACATGAGCAAATAGTGGCAGGACAAGGGGTAATGGTTTGAAACTGAAATACGGCATACGGCATGTTTAGATTAGATGTTAAGAAGAAATTCTTTACTCAGAAGGTGATGAAACACTGAAAGAGGTTGCCCAGAGAAGCCGTGGGTGCCCCTTCCTGGAAGTGTTCAAGGCCAGGTTGGATGGGGCTTTGAGCAGCCTGGTCTAGTGAATGACATCCCTGCCCATGGTGGGGGGTTGAAACTAGATGACCTTTAATGTCCTTTCCAACCCAAACCATTCTATGATGCTATTCTGTTTGATCCTGCCCTTCTCCTGCCTGCCTTTTACTCCCTGTTGTTTACACAAAGAGTAGTTTCAAAAGTTGAATTTCAGTACCCTAAACTGTCAGAACTCTGTTTTCCTCCTTAATTTCTTTTATTTTTTTCCCCCTTCCCTTTCTGCAGGTAAAAATGTGTTGTAACAAACTTCTCTTTCTGTAGAATTTACTGTATTCTTTTTTACCAAAATTAACTTTTGGTTATTCTGTTGATTATGGCTTTTAAGCAAATAAAATGCGTTGTTCTGTGTTTAGATGACTGAAATAATTTTTCAGTTATTTATTAATAATAGACACAGCAAGTCAGCACAACAAACTTCCTTTTAACAAGAAAAGCTTTCTCCTTCTGAATGAATAATGCATATCGGAGGAATAACACCACTCCTGCATTTTATGCGTAGGCTGATAATGTCCTATCTTTCAGCAAATGCATTAGGCAAATGAGAACACTTTAGGGAAACAGCCATCTCCCAGAACAGAACATTGTGTTCTTGCTATAGCAGAAAGTAAGTTACAGTGTTATCAACTTCATGGTTTAAAACTTTGGGTGACTTGTCTTTGCAGTCATAACTGGAGTTGTGCAGCAGGAAGAGTTACATATTAATGGTCCTCCTTGCTGTCAGCAGCAGCAACTGGCTCCAAAGGGCTCACACCATCCATCCCCAACAGGTGGGAAAGCAGGGTGATGCTTGATGCTGATGAAAAAATGAAATAAAGTTGCAGGGAGGTGCAGAATGTGTCACAAATATATGATCACGCCAGCATTTGGTTTATTTTACTGATAGTCATCTTCCCAGCATGTCCTTAGAAACTGTGATAATGTTCTCTGGAAAGAGACATGTTATGCCCTCTTTCACTGAAGAGATTTTCTATGATTTGCAGGCTTTGAATGAACAGAGGTTCTCGGACTCTTTAAAGGCTTAGATGAGGGAGTCCCCACTGCCTCAACCAGCTCAGCATAACCTATTTCCCAGAAAAACCTTCTTAGACTGGCTTTAAAACAATGGATTTTATGTGTATTGATAAAGAAATAACAGAAAAAACCCGTCCATTAGCCTAACACTGTAAACTCTCTAGGTCAGGGAGTTTCATGAAAAGAATTCCTTTATATATTCACAGGATATAAAAGTCTGTGTTTTTATGCAACATATATAAATGCAACATGCATGCTGCATAGAACACACAGATTTTTAGACCGTACTGTTCTGAAATACATAGTAATTCGATGATGATAATGACAATGTTTTAATAATTAATTCTGTATTAAAAACCCCCCCTACTAACAACACAAAAACAAACAACAAACCAAACCAAACCCCAGTATGTCTGTCTGAACTATTTAGGAGATAAATGCAGACAAGTTAGAATGTTCTGACACTCCCTTACAAAATGTCACCATTTTTCTTTTCGCTTTCTTCATCTTAAACATGTGGGTGGTGAAGACAGCTGATTACTGTGTCTGTGAGATCATAAATAAACTGGGTCTCTGAAAAAGATCTAAATAGAAAGAAGGCAAGAAGACAGTATGAACAGAGACAAAATCAGAAAACAGGAGAAGGAAATAAGCTGATGCTCCATGGCCATATTTGGCAGCTCTGTATTGAGTGTGGGGAAGATCGAATGCAACACAAGAAGGGGCAAGAATCCTCTTCTGAATAGAAGATTAAATGTTCAAATGTAGTTTGGAAAATACCTCAATGCTTTAGAAAGTTAATCCAAAGCTGTTTTATCTGTGGGATGATATGTTATATATGTGATGTGTGTGGTATATAAACAAAGCAGAAATAATTTGGTCATTTAGAACAATTTTCCCACAGGAATATAATGAGAAGCATACCTATGCAGAAAACACCAGGTGTTATTAGTGCCTCCTAGAAATCTGCATCATGGGTTGTGGTTCAGTCATGTCCTGTGAGTTTTGCTTACATGCTTGCAAAGGTACAGTGTCCCTTCCTCCTCTGGGACAGCGACTTCTGTCTGCAACCATTTGCTCAGTGCCCTGGTCTGGACCACCATAGTCTAGTGACTTACTGGAGTTGTGCTGGGGTCTTGAACTGAACGGCAGCATTGTCTAGTGATGTTTTCTTGGCTCACTGCCCAGACTGAACGTTTGTTAAATATTTTTTGAGTATTTAAAGGAGACTCTTTAAAAGAAAAACACCCTAGATGCTCTGACTATGATTTATGGCTTTTGAAACCCAGGAGTCAGAATGAGGAAGAGATTGAGAACATTCAAGCCTAATTCTTCCTTCTCGTTTCTCACTTCATCTAGCAGGAAAGTAAAACTGACCCTCTGTTGACATGATTTGATTATTTTCTGTGTGTCACTGATGAACATGAGTTTCATCCTGACTCTGGATGCAGTAAGGCATCTGATCAGCAGATAAAAGCTTTCTGAATGCCATGCTTATTCCTGAAACACACAGAGAGAAAAGACAGTGCAGCTGCTAGTCTTGTCAAGTTGTATTACTGCAATGCCTAGAGTCTCAACCAAAGCATCTCTGCATATGCACAGTTAGCCAGCTGCAAACTGGACATGAAAACCTCTGTGCACTGGTCTTGGTGCCCCAGTCCCACAGTTTTACAGAATTTCTCCAGCTGAAGTCACTTTGTTATGATTTATTTCATGGCAATACCCATGAGGATCTAAACAGAAATACAGAACTCTCCATATATAAGCTATTAATGTGTACAAGAAGAACCACTGCAGGGTCCCAGTATTTTGAATGGATTAGAATTTTTTAGTATTGTACATGTCTTCCGCAAAAATAAGAATTTCACAAGAATGTGTGAGTGTGCCTTCATACCAAATCTCACCAGAAATTTTGCATTTTTGTATCTCAAGCCTCCCTGCCAAAACTAGAAACTAATTTGAGTCTGTCACTGTAAGTGCTGAAGTTTTCTAACTGCTATTTTGCTTATTAACTGTTTTGTTAATGTTGCTTTCAAAATCTGATTTCCTGCAGCTAAGTCAACAGCAGGTCAATTTATAGCACTTTAATGTGGAGTTATTTAATCTAAAACTACGTAACACAGGTTTATTTTACATGAAGAAATTAAGTTTTGTGAAATAAATCCTCCGCTAAAGGGCTGTTTGGAAGAGCTAAGAAAGTCCTGCGGCTCTACTTGCACTTAAGCAACAAAACAACTGCCCTCCCTATCACAGCTCATATATTTTCCTTTTGTGGTTGCTCTTACAAACCATGGAATTTATGGTGGTAGTACTTTATGTGGAGATACAGGGAATTGTTTAGGAGACAATTTTTCAGAGCAGAGAAACATATGAAACACCTTGTAATAGTAGAATACATGTTCAATTTCTGTTGAAGCAGACCAGCAATATAATTACAAAATGAAACCTTGATTTGAAACCTTCCATATGATAGATGGTAGATACACATGAAAGTTATGTATAGTACTATAACAGCAATCATTAAGAGAAAAATCTTTAAGGATTGAGAGAAAGCCAGTCTGAGAACTGGGACTTATTTTGCATTCTGGGCAGAAGGACAAATTTCACCGCATGTCTGTCAAAACTGGTACAAGAAGCAGCTGAATAAAGTAACTCAAGAAACATACGTGGTAACACTCTCTAAAGATGAAGTTTTCGAACACCCTTGGGCAATATTCTTCTACAAAATTCTTGTCTTGTAATGAACAGAGTTCTTAGATAGTCAAGGTGTTAATGTAGAATTTTCTATATCACTGCATTAATTCGAATTCTTTAATGCCCACACAGTCAAGGCATATTGAAACTGGCTACAAAATGTCCACTTGATTTTAATAGGAGAAATCCCTAAAGCTGCAAAATACCGCTGACAGCAAAGCCCCAAACTGTACTGCTATTAGTCATCCTCAGTAGTTACTCCTTGAGTAGACCCTTGAAAACATTAGAAGCATTTTAGAAAAAACTGCTACTTAGCCTGAGTAATAATGTGAGTAAAAGGAATGAACAGTTTGTCTCATTGATCCCAAACCTTTTAACAAGTGCACAGCAGTGCAATGGTTGTAGAGACATGGCTTTTTTGGCAACTGTTCAACAGCTCCAGCACTGTAATCAGGTTACAGCCTCGGCATTTACAGGGGCCTATGCTGCACTGGTCACCAAACCTTGCCAACAGTAGCAAATCATGAGAGCATGCAACCTAGTAGAGCTTTGAGGTTGGAAATGTCCCACATTTCATTCAGAGGTGAAAGGTACAGCTGTGACCAATTCTTCATTTTAATCTTTGCCTCAATAGGTAGTTTGTGCTCTGAAAGACTCCTGCATCGAAGTGCTGTAGAGGAGCAACCTTCTCTTAATTGTGTATTAAAAATTTAATGGAAGGCTATCTGTGATCAGGAATAACTTGAAGCAGATTGTGCTCATCATATTTCAGCTATAGGCTGCTAGAGTGGTATGCTGATCCAGGAGTCAGAGACTGCAGCACGCCTATCGAAGCAGCTGGCTTTCTGCCCACTTGAAAGAGTGGCTTCGATAGCCAGTTGCTTGTAGTGTAAGTGATGAGTCGTTTATCTGGTAATGCACTGGCAGTGAAGAATCATTACAACTAGCAGTAAATTACTTAAAACAGCAAATTTTCTCATTTTACTTCCATCACTAGCATAGACAACAGTCATGTTCACTTTTTGTAAGTACAGGGAATTTTGGCCTGTCTAAATTTGCCTTACTATCTTGCTCACCCAGCCTACTTTAATTCCCTGTGCCAGGTGTTTCCCAATGCCTAGCTGTACATTTAGGATCTCTGAACTTCTGAGGCCAATAGAATATTCACTGCATTGCTCAGACCTGGAAATTTATGTACCAATTATATTAATTTTTGGCCTGAGCTTATGGGACAGTGGGTGACATCTGCTCAGAGTATTTGCAACTCATGGAGTTCGACGGATCATCTAGGTGAGCTTCTCAAAGAAAGCTTGTGGTGTTGTAGTCCAGAAGCACAGATATAGTACCTTTTTTATACTTCAACCCTGTGTGCTCATAGCCCCCCATGTAAGGCAAACCTTGCAGTGCAATTTTCATGCAGGACAACCCCTGCAGAATGAAACAAATTGGAGCAGTATCTTGGTGGGAAGCAATGCTCCGTAACATCATGTAGAAGTGTAGAAATATAGAAAAATGCCTCTAATTTGGGCAGTGTTCTGGCTGTAGGCTAGAATCCTGGCTAGATATCAGTTTACACAATTTCCCAGGGGCTCTGCAGAGAGAAGCATCTCTCAACCTGACCATGGTCTTAAGAAGCGGACAGACTTGTGCCCTGCATTACTTGAAATTGTGAATGAAACAAATGTACCTTGCCAGGTAGCACAGGGATGGTATGTGCAATGGATCACGTGTGGCAAGTAAGATCTTTCTGTCCTGATGTCTGCAGCCAGGTAAGGTATTAGTGGCAGAGAAGAAGAAGGAATATTGTGTCAAGCTGTTAGGTGCAGTGATGATAACTTTTGGTTCTGCCTAGTAATAGTAGAGAGGGGTGTGAGAAAGGTCTCATGTTAGAGACAACATGTGAGACAATTTCTTCCATTATTCCTTCTGCTTCTTTCTGAAAATGTAGTCTGGCTTTGTCCGTGAAAATGCATTTCTTTTCGAGGAAGTCTGGCGTTCTTAGCTTTCCAAGCACTCACCCAAATCACAAAACCAAAAGCTGAAACTGTCTTCAATATTTTGTGAAACATGCTTTTTTTCAGAGAGAAAACCCATGCGAAAAAATAATGCAAACACAAACTGCTTGAATCCTGATTTGCAGATAACATGTTAAACCTGATTAATGTAATGACTGCACAGATGTAGATACCTTCACTTAAGCTTATTTTTCAAACTATCATGGCTGCTAACTGTTGTGAAAGATTATGGTACATTTTCAATGCATCTGAAAAACAGGACAAATAGTTTGTCAAGTTACTAAATTACACATCTGGATTTTGTTTTTAAACAGTCTGCTATTTAAAGTGTTGAACATCTCTTTTACAGTACTTTTCACCAACTACTCAAGACTTTGAAGGTGTTACCTGAGGATGACTGAGAGTTTACTACCATTATCTCAAGTTAGACTCAGAGATCCAGGAAGATCAGGAAGACCCAGACACAGAAGAATTCTGACTGTCTTATTTTTTCCTCATTCCATCAGTTAAATTTATTTTGTTCCTTTTTATTGAATCAGCTACTTGATCCCATTGCCTTGTTTAGCCTTCCAAATGTCCTGTTAAGAGGCAATGAGCGCTTTAAAACACAATTCCTCTTCATTATTAATTCAGAAAATGAAATTCACAAGGCCCAGAAATATGTTCAGGTTTTCAATTTAATCTTTATCACTACATTTACTAAGATCAATGGGAGAAATAACATTGATATATAAGTTGCATTTCATTAAAATTTTACCCTGGTATGATGACCTCCATTCTGTTTCCCCTTGTTGCTTTAAGTGATATGTTACTTTGTGAAATCCTCTAGTTCCTCCTACTGAACATTTTGTAAAACAAAACAGGTAAAGTTATATCCACAGACATTGGATGAAATAACTTGCTCTACAGTCCCACCGAAATCCATCACCTGAGGAATGAACTTGGCCAACTTGTTCAATCTTTGCTGTCACTTGCCGTACAGAGGTCCAAATTTCATCTGATAAATCATGGCATCATAAATCAGCCTGTTTTGGAAAGGACCTTAGAAGTTCATTTGGCTGAACCTTTCACAGTACCTGAGCAGTCTTGCAAGGATCCAAAATTTGACGTAAGGCTAAACTCAAGTGGTATACTGCAGCTTATCTGCAAAACATCCAGGAGAGAGTGACATTCAGTTCTTGAAAATGCACTTGCATTTGTGAAAATAGTAAAATGGGTTCAGCTGTTACTGTTATTACATCGAAGCCAAGAGATTTCAACTAGTTTGGGATTCCACAGAGTAAAGCATTCTGCAGCTGTGCAGGAAGCTCTGTCAAGGGCTTGGGACTTATATTACTATCTAAATAGAAAAGAAATAGGAAAAGACAATGACTTTCAAAACACCTTGTTGCAGGTCTGTGAATGAGAAACCCATTACTCCAATTTGTTTTCTATGACTTCATCTTCCACATGATCTCATCAATATAAGCAGATGAAGCTAACATCTTGTCACATGAAACTTCTTCCACGTGCCCATTATATGTGGGTGTGCCCTTGCGTGCACGTGGAGGTACGCAGACACATACCTATGTATTTCTACACAAATATTTTTTAAGCTTTTTTGTTTAGATGAGTTGTTTTGCCCATAAGCTTTGACTTTCATGAGAAACACAAATATATTGGCTATCTCCTTTCAGGATAAATTGTGAGGTCTTTATCCTTTCTATTCCTTGTTCATTTACTGTTTCAGTAACTTCACTTGTCTTTTTGTTGTCTGCAAAATAGTAAAGAAAAAAGCAATCTAAACAACAGCACTTCAAGGGCAAGCTTGGTGCCACCTCATAGCTGCACGATTTTTGTCTTACTGTGATCTCTGTTTTTTTCAACCATGTTGCACAGGCTCAAACCACTATGCTACAATTATTTACATGAACAGAGGTTACATCACTGTCCTTGCCAAGATACACAGGCATGTGAATACATAAACTACTATCTCAGTACTTTTGAAAATGGTAAGGAAATCAGGTATCTGATTGCATGTTTGGACAATATATACCTTAAAATTCCGATTATGAGATATCAATACATAATTTCTGTAATACATAAAATGCAATATATAATTTGACAATTTGTATATGCAGTTATTTACTATAGGGGAACAATGCCTAGTGTTTTAAAAGCTACAGCTGGGACAGTCAGTACAGAAACTTCACATCTGTCCTGATGCAAGAACTTATGTAATCGTCAATTCTGGATGTTCAAACCATCATTGGAGATCTGTTTGGTGTATGATGACACGAAAACTATTTTCAGCTTTTGTAAGGATAATGACATTCTTGATCCCCTTCCATCTGCTCTCTCTCATCTCAGCTTGTTACCCTGCCCCTTATCCTCCACCTGAGCTTGAGCAAAGGTGGATTTGTACATACAGGTTTTGAAGGGCCCACATAGACATTAATGAGCTGAAAGTGCACAGTCTCCTTCAGCTACAGACGATGTTTGTTCGACCATTCAACATAATGTTCTATTAAGTGTTCAAGTGTTACTTAATTTCCAATTACTGTATCATCAGGAACTCTTTAAGGTTATTTTTTCTATTAGCACATCCCCAAGGTGAGACCAAGGGCCTGCATTTTTAGAGGTCTTACTCTGCTCCAAATAACTTTGACAACTTCTTTCCTTTTCCAAAGAGATGTTTGGAAGCAGGATTCCTGCAGATGTGGTCACCACAACAATCTCCAGAAAAATCTCAGATTTTTCTGCCCTGAGCTGTGTAACCCTGTCCCTGCACCAGAGGCTTGCCCCCTGCAGTACCATCAGCAGGGATGTGAGTTTGTGTGGTTCACTGCCACTGATGGCAACCAACAATCTCCTGGGCTGTGAGAGAGCCGGCCCAGGTCTGCCAAAACCTGTGGGAGGAGACACCAAGCCACCTCTCAGCAGACTCATGCTCAGGGAGCCCTGTTTGCTTGCACATGCTCATACTCAGGTATGCATTTGGAGCATTTTTCTTATGAATTCTTTCTGTTGCTGTGGCTCTCCACCAAAGGAAGCCCTCAACTTTGAGGTAAAAGCGTTTGGATGGAAGTGCCAACAGTAAAGTAGCCAACATCTGCCAGAATTGCTTGTAGAATTTTATGTGTAATTGGTAAATTGCGGTCATGTACACAGCAAGCTTCTCTTTTGTTTCAATATTACTTTAAATTTTGAGAAATTTTTATGTAATCAATTACCATAAAGTACAGCTCCCAGCACAAAACATAGCAATGACCACGACACTCTGCAGTACCCTGTGCTGCTGAACTACACTGTTTTGCATTTCTTTGCCATCTATTTGAAGACAAGAACCCCTACAGCAATTTTTTTTCAGTTTGGCGATGGAATTTGCATAGTGATTCAGTCCAGTATCTCTTCTGATGGCAAACTACTGGCATGCAGGATCTGTGAGAAAAATTATGTTTGACACTTCACCGTATTCTGAAGCTGACAAAAAATAAAAGACCTGTGAGGCTTTTTGAAGCAATAGAAAATGACCATAAATGATTAAAATGGACATGAGCACTGAAACTCCAGGTGTAAAAGCTGAGTTTGAGTATCACACCCACATAAACACATGCTACAAAGGCCATGCTCCAGCCCCTGAAGGAGTGGAAATTTGTACTGAAATAGAATTGTACTGAAGCTCCTACTATTTAGATTTAATGCATGTGACTTATGCCACATGGTTTATGACCTATGTAACTTATGGCCGATGGCTTCTGCTTTTGAGATACTGCTGCTTTCTGTGTCTGAGGGGTCTGTTCTGCAGAGAGAAGTAGATGTTTTACAAGGGGCTGTCACAATCTGCGGCAGAATATAGACATAGTGTTGGTCCTATTTCTAGTACAATTGAAAATGTTTCACGTGGAAGTTGCTTATTGTAGAGAGACATTTGTACTCTGAGCAGTGATCTAGATACAGGTGTATATGAATTCAGGTATGTCTCCAGCTAAAGTGGATTTAGATACCAGTATTACGTCTTGTGGTTAAAAGGAAAGTTGCTGCTTGTTGTGCTGTCATTCTCTTTTCAGATTTAGAAAACATCAGCAGGAAATGTTAATCAGCTTAGCCATCTGAGAATTTTACATCAAAATTATGTTTTTCAAAAAATGTAAGCAAACTTTCACACTTTTTTAATGAAAAAAAATATTTTTTTCTGATTCACATTGAAATTCCATTTTACTACAAAGGGCTTATTTTCTGGTCATCCATAGCATGCAATGTTTTATTTTGTTCATATTTTATTTTAAAACAGCTGTATCAGAAGTAACTGGTCTGTAACTGGGAATGACAATAGAAATGGACATTAAAACCTCAAACAAAAAACTAGAAGGACAATTATAATGACACGTAAAAATCACTAGCTTTTTTAAAAGATAAGCACTACATATGTTGAGGAAAAAACCGATATTTTCTACTAAGCTGTTGTTATTGGGAGTTACAGTGGTGGCTTACAGAGCTTTCTTTCCTAAGTCTGAGAAATATGTATCAAGTTTTGTTGCTATTGTTGCACTGTCAAATTCCAGGACAATAAGTGTAGAAAAATTTGGTTTTGAAAAGCGTTTGTAGACAGAGGGTTTAAGAACCCAACCACTTGCATGGTCCAGAAGATCCCTTTTATAGCTGTAAAAGCTGAAGATTTAGAAAGAGACTG
Source organism: Parotia lawesii (assembly GCA_003713295.1). Classification (NCBI taxonomy): domain Eukaryota; kingdom Metazoa; phylum Chordata; class Aves; order Passeriformes; family Paradisaeidae; genus Parotia; species Parotia lawesii. The sequence continues at coordinate 182,269 of RAHM01000155.1, read as the reverse complement.
AGTGTTTAGACATCATATTACATATTATTTAGTAGGAAACAGTTCACATTTTTGCCTTGTAGATCTCTAATCAAGGACAGGCTGGACTGAGGATGAAATAGCTCTGAAAATACATAGCAATTAAATACAGCAATGAAAGGGTTAAAGCCAGGGCTGTAGGTCAACTGTAATGCAACTATCAGTCAAATGAGATGATAGTAGTAACATACTTTTCCTTTATATATTACGGCTTCTTCCCACAAAACCTCTTTGAAAAAACTTTCTAATATTAGGCACTCAACAGTGCCAGTTGGTTGCTGTGTTTGCTTGGTGATACATCTGCCTGGGACCACGCTGTCTGTCCAGCTGACTGTTCACTACCTCAGTATGACTTGCTGTCATCGTATTTTCCCGTCTCAGGTCGGGGGGACTAGAAGTGAATGTACTGGTGACTTCAGCGCACCTTCTACTCTGAATAAAGGCTTTGGAGGATACACAAGTCAGTGAACGGATTGCCCAGGAAGGTTGTGGATTCTGTGTCTTTGGATAAACACAAACCCAAACTCTGCATGGCCCCCAGCAGGCTCCTTTTGGTGACCCTGCTTTGAGCAGGAGGCCTCTTCCAATCTCAACCATTTTGTGGCTCAGCAGAGATGCCTTGGCCTTCACAGCTCTGAAGGGAATTGAATGGCTTTGGAAATAAATGCCAGCATCTTCATTGTCTCTCACTGAGCTGAATAAATCAGAAAGGCACCGACAGGCTGAAACCGCAGATCGTATGTAATGAGACACAGTTTTCAAAATAGCTGAGTGTATGGTTGTGGACAACAGATCAGGAAGCTGTTTGATATTTTGTCAAATCCTTTCCATGTCAATGGCTTGTCTTAACTTTCGTGGTCTTAGATTTCTCATCAGGAACTTAACAGGATGGCATTTTTCTTTCGTGACTACGATTGCATATATATACATATATATATATTTATATGTATGTATGTAACTATGAATCACATTGCCCACATTTGGTGTGATGTAATGAACCTTAATAGGTGACTCCTATGGTGCTATACAACACACAGTTCTTAATAAATGAGAATTTTAAATGGCAGTCTCCTTAAGGTGTATAGTAAAAAAGAATACCAAGATGCTCAGGTTGTGCTTGTGGTGACAGCTTAGTTAAATGGTTTCATCTGAGTTATCATTTAAACACCCTGGTCCCCAAGTGCATGGCTCCATAGCAGAGTTGTCTCCTCTGGTCTTAACAAGTACAACGATGTAATTAAGTCTTTCCATCAGCTGTTACATTATAATGGTTTGACTAAAATATTTTCTCTTTGTTTTTTAGAACAGCTAATGCACAGGTCTGATTTGAAATGAATAGCACTTTGCACATTAAATCAGGGGCTGCACTGCATGGTCAAGAGGACACAAAAATAATAAAAAAGCCTTTCTCAGCAATGAAAAGTGAACATTCAGGTCTTGAACAGCTACTGTGGGTCCTCTTGCAGAGCAAGTGTTGCATATCATAGCCTCAGAGTTCTCTGTAACTGCAAGACATAGGCATTTCACAAGACACACCTTGTGCTTCTAGTTTAAGGAAATTGTCAGGAAATCAGTGAATAAAAAGTATGGCTTTGGTGTAAAATGAAATTCTGATGAAGGTTGTCTTTATAGCAGCAGCAATTTTAATTTATGAAAACAGTGAAATGAGAGCAGAAAAATCTGTCTTACTCCTAACATAATAAACAACCCAATAAATACCTAAAAACAATAGGCTGTCCTCAAACTATAGTTATCAGATCTTAGCAACCCAAAGAAAAGTACAGATGGTGTTGAAAGGTGTCCTGTGAAAGGAGCCTTATCTGCTGCCTACCCCAGGCTGTAGTGGCTCTTAAGTCTGAAAGTGAGTATATTTCAAGCTCTGCCAAGATTTTGAAGCAAATTAAAATGGAATAACTGAATGTATTTGTCAGTATCAGAACACTCAAGCACTTGGATGATCTCTGTGTTGTGTGAATTTTCTAACTGGTATGTGGAATTTGGCTGCTGTTACATGGAGCGTTTTAAGGGTTGTTTTCTGGATTTAGTCCAGTTATAGGCAAGGCTGCTTCTGCTGTAAATCTTGGAGTGTTATGAAAGAATATCTGCTAGGCTGACTACACCAGCAGGGAAAAATGAAGAGCTTTAATCATGAAAACTCCTCTCCAGCTAAAGAGCAGAAGCAATGGTATGAACATCTGTAGCAACCCTGACAAAGCTGCTACTGAGCTGTCTTCGTATTCTCATTAACCCCATGCCCTCCTGTCACTCCATTCTCCTGTCTTGCTAATTCTCATAAGGATCAGAATACTCCCATGTTTCCAGTATTTAGACAATGTAAATGGGTGAAATGTGAAGGCTGGTGGTAGTTTTGTCATTGCTATCCCCCCGCACCCCACTGGTGATGATGTTTAGTTCAGCTTGGGATGAATCTGGCACAGAAGCAGGTACAGAGCCTCGTGCCCAACCACTCATGTCTCAGAGCCTTACCAGCACACAGGTTACACAGCAGATCCTAATATGAATGACACAATGCCATGGCCCTGTGCACAACAAAAGTAGGCAGAACGGGAACAGAACTGTGCCACCTACTTCAAGGCCAGAGCTCTTTCAAAGCTGCCCGCAGGTGACTGGGATTTTAAGTTCCCCACCTCACTTTGTGGATCATCCACTGGCAATGCTTTCAGATCAACAGAGCACCATTGTGCTGAACCCTGCCCATCTCCTCTTGGTCATCCTCACCGTGGAAAGCTGCAGCATTGCTCCTGTGTTGGCTTGCGCAGCTATAAGGCTCAGTCTGGTGCCTGGCTGAGGAAAACAGTCCAGCAGGAGTGTAGCTGAGCAGCTTCTGTGCTCCAGCTCCTCTTGTGGTCACGTTTATACTTCACCAAGAAGCTTCACCTTTATGTGGGGCAACTTGTTCTGCCAAAGGGGGCTAGAAATCACAGTGTCTTCTCGAGACTAGCAAGTTTTCTGGACAATCTGTCTGTATGAAGCATGCAAGGTGGAGAGTGTGGAGGTCTAGCTAACCTCACCGGATAAAAACTAGCATGCGTAACCAGAGGAAGTATTTTCTCTGCAGATTAGTATTTAGTGGATTAGCCAGACTTGGTGCATTTCGCTAAGGGGCTTCACAGTCTAAAAATTCATGTATAAAATGATTTATTGGAAATTCAGGTTTGGAGGGACTTTACAGTATTCTTATGACAAGACAAATAATTTATATTTAAGCTGAAACTCTGAAAAAAATTTTAAAAAATGCCTTCTAAGTCTCAAAACTGTCCTAAATCTTGCTGTGTGAAAGACTATTGAGGGCCATTCTCTTAGCCAGTTTTTCTGGAATATCACAACTTACTGACAATGACTTTGCTCTTGTAAACCACTTCTGAACTTGAATAGTGTAACTATCTTTTAAAGAAATTAATCACTACTTTCTAGGAAATTGCTTTGTTATTTTTGCAACCATTATTTTTCATTAAATGATCAGATTACTTCAAAATATTGCAGTTTTCCACTGCCCATATAAACAGAAAAATGAATTTTCTCTCCTCTAGTTGAAATGCTTTTTTAAAATTTCGCAACAGAATAATAAATTTATCACTTTTAAAACACTCAGTTTTAATAAAATGCCTCTCTAATGGGATCTAATGGATGTAATGTAACATCAGAAATATTCATCTTTGTCTGATATCCAGATGAAATAGTTGTTGATCCGGCACATATTTGCATGAATTCAGTATTTTTGAAAAGATCTGTATGATTAAACACCCTTCCATTAGATCAGATTAGGTTGTGAAGATTCATTCCTCAGAGGTACTCATGTTTTGTAAAATACAGAGCACACAACCATTCAGTGCCTCCAGGCAGTGGAATGAATAAAGAAGCTGATGCTACTGTTTCTATGTCAAAAACTATGCTAAACCGTGACATTCATTCACTTATCATGTAGCAATAATGTGACATTACTTTAAATGCTGACAAAAATTGCTTTCATATAATAATAATAATTAATAACTATTTTTAAAAATTGAATAAAAATAGTTTGGGCTATTCTACATTTCTACAAATTCTACAAACACAATTAGAGATTCACAGTGACTAAAATAAAAAAAATGCTAGAATTATCAGAATAACAGAAAATCTATTTCAAAGAAACACTCTAGGAACACATGGTTGTTATATATTATAATATTATTCATATATATAATGATATACTATAAAATATATACTAATTATTACATGCTCATAAAAATGAGGCTTTCGGGAAGGGGCATATAACTTAATATTTCTCTGTGTCGGAATTGGGTGGTGTGGATTTCTTTTTCTCTTTCAAGATGAAAAAAAATACAACAGAGTACAACAAGAAAATATTTGAAAAATAATATCCATGAAGTTGTAACCCCAGTGCATAAGCTCTACACAGATCCTTCTGTGCATGACGGAATGCTCTTTTTCCATATAAAAAATGATGACTCTAAAAATATCACATTTTCTAGCAACTGACCCCGTCCCTCGACACTGGGAAAACCCCCTATGTTTTGGAAAGCTGCTTAAGATGTAATAATGATTTATTCTTAGAAATCCGATGATGTGCTTCAAGAAGCTTAGAAAAAAAATCTAGCAATGATGCACTGTCAGCAGGAATGTGGAAGGGCTTTTGTGTTCCTCGGGAGGTTAAAGCCATTCTTTCCTCTCTGTTAAAAAAAAAAATGTGGAAAGTAAACCAAAAATTTCTGGTCACTGCTACACAGTCACGCATGTGCTGAGCAAACACGAACGCAGCTGTTAACAGCTCTGCTGTGTAAGAGAGAGAGGAAAAATCATCTGTAGGTTAGTTTACACAGTTTCTGACATTGGCCAGGCCACGCAGCTCTCAGCTAGAGTGAAATACAGAAACCATATGCTGCTGGCACGCTCCGTACGAGAGGCCGAGAGATCCCTGTGCCTGACGGGCGGGCGGGCGGAGAGCCGAGACCCACGCGTGACCCGCGGCACCGCCCCGCTCCGTGCCCGGCAGCGCCCGGAGCTTTCTCTCTCCACGCTGGTGCTGCCGAGAGAGCGACGTGGGAGGTCGCGGAAGCCACCGCAGAGCTGCCTGCAGAAGGGACCTGGGGCCCTGAGAAAGGAGCCGGGGACCCAGGAGATGCCCTCAGCTGCATCCCGGGGGCTGGCACGGGCCCCGGCAGGATCCGCGTGGGAAGAACGTATCTCACTGCCCGCAAGCAGGGATGCTGCTCACACAGGGTCCCTGGGGACTTGGGTGTGTTTTACTGCTGCGCAAACCTGATCAGTGTTGCCCCTTAAAGAAGGGGCCTCCAGCAACTCAAACTTCGAATGATTTCACTATTTATTTCTGATGCCTTGTCTGAGATACCCTAATTTTGACGTGGCATAAGATGGAGACTTATGGTTTCACTGGAAGCAGTTTCAGGATCCCTCAAAATTTTCCAGAGAATATTGAGAGAATATAAACCTATTGGCTGCAGAGATTACATCCTTAACTCCTTTTTTTGGCAACTGTAGAATTAGCCCATGGGTACCCAGGGTCCAGAAGCATAGATTCTAAATGTTGCTAGAAAACAGTAGCAAATCTATTTCTGCAAATTATCACATCTTCTCATTCATCTTAATTAGTATCTGTATGTTAGAAAAACTGTGAAAACAAACTTGATTATATCTAGATCTAAGAAGTTTCAGCTGCTTGCTATAACATCACGGTTCAGTTATTTAATTCCTGGACACTGTTCAGAGAGAGGTAAAATCAACATCCACTTGGTGGAATTTGTTTGCTTTTCTGTTCATCCCCCCATTGTTTTTCCAGTCCATCTAGATTTCTACAGGAAAACAGTATTTGTTTTCTTTTGGAAGTTGACAGAGAGTACAACATGTTACATGTTATAAAATAAGTGGAGGCCTTATGTGTTGCTGTTTTCCTGAGCTTCATGACAATTAGCTATGAGTAGGTTGGACCTCTATGCTGTTTGCACGTGCATACCACCTCTCCCTCCCTCTTCAAATAAACTAAGCGTAGAAATAATAATGAAAAATAACTTAACAAAAATGGTCCACTTTTAATTTTTCTTTCCCCTCAGATTTGTTTCTGATCCTGTAGGCTTTCATCTAACTTGCAGGAAAAGGAATGTATAGATCAAAGCAAAACCTGCAATGACATTCTGATAACATAATGTGTCGACAGGTCACATTGGGCATACAAGCAAGAGGACTGAATTTGAATATGATTTTAAAACTTGTTGACGTGAATATGTAAAAATATGCTTACATAAACAAGTTTTTGCTCAATTCCAAGCCACTTTGAGCTAATTTAGAATTACTCTGGAGACTGTAGCACAGTAGATCAGCTTCTAGTTTAAATGACACCATGGTGACCAACTCGTAGCAGTGATTACTATCTAAATTAATGTAGACAAAATTGTAGCTGAGATGCCAAGTACATTAAACCCTTGAAAAGAAACAATCTGAAAACTTGTCTGGAATGCGATGATTTCACCCACCCCTGGGTCAGAGCCTACAAACAGTTACAGATGCAGAAATCTGTTCATAGCTATATGACAAACCACTTATCAGACCACAGACAAGTTCAGACTTGGCATGAGAGAGTGCAGAACTAATTTAATCAAATGGAGCTGCACCAAGGGTGTGAAAAGGTTCTTGGTGGAGTATACTCCAGCTAGCAAAGCTATGTTCTCTCACAGGCAGGTTTTGCTGATCTCACTCTCACTCTTTAGGATCCCGGCATCTCACTGTATTTGATGGATAAAGTAGAAATGTCACACTGAAATCAGTCCTATGGACTGACTAGTTTTCCAGTGGTGGGGTCTGGGAGAAGGCATACTGCAGAGCACAGCCTGGGAGAGAGATCAGATGAAATGACGCAGTCTGTTTAAACCTCTCTGATAAAAACATCTGAAAATATAAATATGCAGGTAGATCTCAGGGCAATAAACTTATGTTCTTTGTAATTGAAATGAATTCACAAAATCCTTGTTAATGGTGTTTTAAATTTCATTTGGTGTATTTTGCAGCATTAATTAATAAACATCCTACTTCAGTGCTCAATAAGGAAATCAGTAAGAATATTGGATGTGAAAATGACAGAAGGATCTGAAATAGTTTGGTGATTGTGCTTATCACTCCTGGTGTCTGTCTTAGTGTATGTCTGTTGAAGAAAAAAATGATATCAATATTCTGAGATTATTGAAAATCTGAGAAATGGCTGAGAATATACACAGTATATGCAAGCATTACATTTGCTATTCTAGTTCAGAACTCAGATGTAAAAGCCTCCATCGTCTGGACACAGATTACCAGGGTGGGAGCCATGTGGCTTTGATTCCACTGTTATTCTATGAGGCCTATTCTAAGTGCGCTAAGAATGAAAAAGTGAGATTTATGTAATTCTTGTTTCCTCTGTTTGGAGAAGGAGCTAGAGGCTCCCCATGGAAGTGACTCACTCTGACACTGTATCCTGCCATATCCTCAGTGGGGTCTCCTGCAGGGTGGGCTGTGTGTTAGAGCCTTCTTACACTCTGCGAAGAAATAAAAAGCAAAACATGGGAAATTGTCCTGCGAAATGTCATCTGTACTGACTTTCAGGAACTCCTCAACTGCATCATGCTGAGGCAGGGCTGAACAGAGATGAGCACTGCGTTCTCTGTCAGGGCCCTGGCTGTGTCCCCCCAGCAGTGGCCAAAAGCCACTCCACCAAAATGAGGCAGATGTTGACAGCTCTCCTTTAACACTTCATAGTTTCAGAGTTTGGCTTGGATGTCCTTTTACATCACTGCTCAAAAGGTCATTACAAGATCTGGCAAAGAGAAACAAAGAAAATAAGTTTTACTGTCAGAAAAAAGAGAACAATCAGTAAGCAAACCAAGGCCCTTAACTGTCCAAAATTCTCAAACAGTGAATATTTGATTTGGAAAATATATAGTGTACATTCTACTATTTCCCTCATGGAGACAGCAGTCCTGAGAGTTATGGTTTTGTATCTTCACTGCAAGTATGAAATATCTAAAATCTGTTATTTGCCTGTGGTATGCATACTGAGAAGAGATTAATTCCCACAACTGTCAACACATTTCAAAGTTTAGTGCTTATACTTGCAGTACTAAGGATGTAATGATAATTGATGGAATGTAAGGAATGTGAAGCCTTTTTGCTTCGTTGAGGTTAATGGCACAAGGGTAGGCTGAAAGACAGGTCAAGATGGTTGAAGTAGTTGAAGAGGAATGAAAGGTCCAGCTCATCACAAAGAGTGCTCTGGCTCACGTATGCACTTGGAACTGTAGACTGCTGCTTTAGCTTAATTTTCTTATATCTCTTAAATCTGTAGCCCTTGCTTTTCCACTTAAAGAAGAACAATGTAAACATTTTGCTTTTTAAGTTATATGCCCCTGATAAAGCACGTATATAATTGTTTAGCTTTTAAAATTGTTATTTCAAATCCGAATTATGGAACTTCACTGAAAAAAACCAGGAAAGTTCAACAGATAAGCAATCTTTTCTTCTCCATGTAAAATCATTTAATGAAATTCACAACATCAAAAGTATTTCAGTAGCAGCACCTGATTTTATGAACACAAGATTAAGCTTCTGCTGTTAGAATGTGCAAGTGCAACTCAGCTAAACAAGGTGGAGCTGTGCGGTCTGTGTCAGCAGTGGATTTGACCCCAAGGCTTCATTATTTAGATTGTGAACCCGTGATGTGAGGAACTATCTTTCTGTTTGTTTGAGAGATCTTTCAGCTTCTTTATAAATAATAAATACAATCACAACTCGAAGCCTCAGGGAAGAGGAATACTGATTGTGCTAGAGAGGGGCTTTGTACAAATACAGAAAACCCTCACTTCAGCTGCCTTACAGGGACTTAGAAATTAAAAAATAGTTGAAGTATTTATTATGTATATCAGTCTTTAAATAAAGCTTTGAACAGTGTGTATTTAGATCTCTGGAGATACTTCATCATGGATGCCCCAGACAATTCATCGATGGGTGTTCCTGGAGATCTGAATGTATTTCTCGTGTTTTGGGTAAATACAACAAAGGAAATAAAGTATGGGGAGAACATTTATGGCCCCTTTTTCAGATGTGCTTGGGAGAGGATTTACTATGAAGGGTGTGGGAAGATGGGTGTCTCACTGCTACCTTCTGGCAATGTGTCTCACCATGATGTGATGCCAGTGAAACCATCCCCTCTCGAAGTACCATGACCATGCTGGTACCTTCCCACCTGAGACAGCTGACCCACATGCAAACCCACCTCACAAAGACAAATCAAACAGTCCAAATTTGCTTTGACTCATCAATACCAAACAGCTAAGCGGTGCAGCTCTTAAAAACTGAGTACCATTGGTCACATTTGCAAGTAGTTGGTGGGATTTTTACTCTAAACTTAAATAAAGTAGGATGAGGAAAATGATAGTCTTTATCAGGAAATTAAGGTTTAGATTCTTGAACCAGAACAGACACATTTGGTGAATAACTTAGCCAAAAAGTCTTTGTCTGTACCATTTGTGGTTCCAATTCCAAGACATTAGCAGTCTAGGCAAGCATCACTCTCTTGGAGCAACTGAGAATATGGCTAAACATGAGCTTCAGCATGATGAATACAAGCAGATCACACAGCAATGACTATACAGAACTGAACTTGTTTGAATACTCATTAAATAAATGTATAAATGTTGTTACACAGTCAAATTATTGGTGGGAATTTGCAAGAAACCTCCTGCTGCAGAAACTATCAGAAGAAGATAATCAGTGTCTCTTTTTCAGCACAGACCAACACAATGCTTAGAATTATATACAGGGGAAATCCTTCAGGGCCAGATGTAATTCTAATTTATTCCCACAGAAAATATTAAGAAGAAAAGTGTTTCCTGTAAGGACCTCTGGAATAATGTATAGAGTTAATTGCTTTGAGACAGATAGAAAAGTAGATGCATTTGCAACTGAGAAGACAAGAACTACTTGGGGATTTCAGGTCCTTCCATGAGTTTTTTTAATCTTTGAAATTACATGTTAATTTAGAAAATATGTTAATTATCTTATTTCAATTTATCTAATCTCAGGAAAGCTCTGAGAGCCACCGAGATTTTGTGTCAGTACACTTCTACTGTCAGTAGTGTTACTTTGGGCTCTCTGTATATTAATGTATTGCAGAGCTGCGTTAAGAGAGACACAGGACTTCCTTTCAGGTTATCTAATCTGATACCGCTTTTCTGCATGAGTGTTTTGTAGATTCAACTTTGAAGCCCCAGGGAAAAAAGAGTTCTGTCTTTTAGGGATATAAATGTCAGTAAAGACTGGATGAATCAGAAAAATAACTGTGTACTTGAATGTACAATGATGAGTGAAATATATTCTTCATTACTATTGGAAGGAAAATGTCAGTGAATCACCAGCAATGATGGTGATGGTGATTTTACTACAGAACTGACTCAATTGTATGTTGTCAGGCAGGTGATAACTCTAACTGCTTCTTTTCTAATAATGCAAAAATAGTTATTGTAGGTCCAAGTGAAAAAAGCGACTGCTAACAAAAATCCCCCAACTTGCTCATAACATGTACTTCATTACTCATCACCTCATCAAATCATCTGCCTTCCAAATGCTTGTAATATTTGTTGAGGAAAAGTAACCTTTTCCACCACCCTGAAGGACAGACAAGGTTTTTAAAAAAATCCTTCTATTAAAAAAAGATGCTTCAATAGAACAAACATTTTCTTCTTTGTAGAGATAATTTCAGAGAAGAATGGAATGTACATTACTGTGAGTGGAATAAGAATTGCGTGCTTCCAAAAATTAAGGACCATCCAGAACACATTATTAGTAAAAGATCAACAAGATGGAGCAATTTAATCAGAGAATTTAGTTCCTTTTGCTGAAATGTCCAAGAACTGATTTTTCTCAAACTTATTTAGCCAATTTCAGTTTGTGCTGTTTACTTTAAGGATTACACAGAATTAAGTTAAATCTTATCCATTTTACTCCGTTGTTATGAAACAGTGAAATTACAGCAGTAACATTGTTTCTGTTCCCAGATGTGAGAGCATTTCTGATACCAATTATAAAATTCAATTTTTGGTTAAGCATGCAAAAAAGCAATCTTACTTATGAACTGTAATGGAAATAGCTAATATAAAGAGAACTCCCTACGTGTGAAAACTGGTAGGCTTTATTTTTGAGTTGAAATAAACATACAACGGAATTTTTTGTTTCAGGGAGGAGGAAGCGTGTGTGTGAATTGTTTGGTTTTTTGTCTAGAGGGGTGGAAGCAAATTAATTCTGTAGTAGTCACAACAGCATTTTGGAACACCATTTGGCCAAAAAAAAGAATTTATGTTATTTGATTGACAAGTATATACTGCCACAGGTATTCGTATTTCAAATAATCACCTACAAAAATTAGCTCTATAGCTAAGTATTTTAAGCTGAACTAGTAGCTTTTACTCTTCCATGCTATTTGTTGAAAATTCTCTCCACTTCCATTTGGTCAAAGAATACAAAAATAAAAAAAAAAAAACCCCAAGCCACCAACTCGAGCCTTTCATGTCTTCAAGACCACACTGTTCCTGCAAAAAGGCAGAGTGAAACAACACCGTTTATTCAATTCCCTGGGGTGCAGTACTTGTAGTTGATTTTGTACTTGTATTGCCAGGCAATAGGGAGTTCACTGAGTGTCTCCTGATTTATGAATATCACTGCACTCCAAGCTCAAATGAAGTTGTTTATGACCAAAACATATAGGCACTGAAGTCTTTGTGTCCGTGATACTCAGAAGGAGAAATCTGGGAATGAGAAGCTGACACAGAACATTGGTTACAGTCATAATAAGAGATCATACTGTGGTTTTGTGGTCTGGTGCAGGCTGAATGTTTTCTGTGAACTCCACAACTTCCCTCCTTCATTTTCCCTGTAGGTGAAATGGGAACCATGTCTCACTGGTTCAAAAGGGAATGGAAGAACTAGCAGGGTGTTTGTAAAGCCCTGTAGAAGAAACACAGACAGCCAATAGAAAGCCAAGTTAAATAGCTGTACTGAAAATGAAATAGAAGTCTTTAGAAAGAAGTCCCAGAAAAAACATCTGGCAAAGGAGGAATGGGAGGCCTGACAGAAGGAACAGAAAAGCAGGATTATTGGTTTGTTTTTCCCTTTGTATATCAAACCATGTCAGATGCAATGCAACCTGTTGTTTGTACAGGAAAAATTGGGGGAAGAAAGACTAAAGAGCGTTGCAAAAATCAGCTGTGCTGTGTCAAGAAGTAGATGGGGTGTGTGGATGGAAGCACAGGGGTACATGGGAAGATCTGGCATTGAGCTCCACTGGTCTCCCAGGGCAAGGTTACTGTGAGAGAGAATCCAGGCTGGGCTGCTGTGCTCATGGGCGGTTGGAAATAGCTTTTTGAGTCTCTACAGGGAAGTGAAAAAACGTGGCAAAATGTCTAACATCCATCAGCTCAACTTCATAACATTGTGGTGCATCAGTGAAATGAGCTTTCAGAGATTGTAGAGACTTGATTTTTTCATATTGTCTTCTCCCTGGGCTCCCTGTTGTTCTTACTCCAATTTCAGCTTCCCTCTTTACCTCGTCTCTTACATTTCTTCATTTCTCCGGTACTATCTTAATCTTCTTCTGTCCTGTTCCTCTTTTTCTCTTTCCTCCATTCACTTGTTTATTTCTTCTTTGCATTCCACAGTGTAACTATGCACTGATTTTCTCAAAGCCTCGCTGTGTGTTGTTTCTTCAGTAAATAATAGCAGTGATAGCTGTTCAGTCTTGGTGCCCTTCCCCAGTTCTCTTGCCTAGAGGTAACGTTCCTGTTTAGAGAACCAAAACAAACTGATGACCCAAAACTTAAAGCAACATGCAAACAGAGGCTTCATTAACAAAAAATTGACAATTAACGTAAGACAAAATAAACAAATTCATATTACCAGACAGTGAATTACAAGGCAGAAGATCCTGCCTGATGAGCCAAAGACTTAGTAACTTAACTCTAAGAAAGATGTAGTCTTTTGTAGATGTCACAGTCGAGAGGACAGGTGATGAGACTGATCTGAGGCAGAGCAGGAGAACTCCTAGGAGATGTAATGAGCAACAAAACATAAAGCAGTGTCCAAGTCCTGGGCATAGAGTTAATTTTCATCATGGTGGCTAGTATGGGGCCATGTTTTGGACTTATGCTGAAACAGTGTTGATAACACAGGGACATTCTGGTTATACATCATCAAGGCTTTTTCTGCTTCTCACACTACCCTGGCAGCGAGAAGGCTGGAGGTGCACAAGGAGCTGGGAAGGAACACAGCCAGGATAGCTGAGCCCAACTCACCACAGGGATTTCCCATATCATATGACATCACATTCAGCAAATTAAGGTGGGGGAAGAGGGAGGAAGGATGACACATGTGATGTCGTTTCCCAAATCACCACTGTGTGTGCTTGAGCCCTGCTTTCCTGGTAATGGGTGAACCTGGAAATTACATTTCCTGCTAATGGGTGGATGGCCTGCTCAGTGAAAGTGGTGATTGAATTCTTTGTTTTGCTTTGCTTGTGTATGTGGCTTCTGGTTACCTATTAAAGTGTCTTTGCTTCTACCTATGAGTTTTCTGAATTCTGTTCTTCTGATTCTCTCCCTAGTCCCACTGGTGAGGGAGTGAGTGGGCAGATGAGTGGGTCTTAATTGCCAGCTGGATTTAAATGATGATAAGCAGAACAAGCAGAAAAGGGCTTGTGTTGAAGATCCATCATGGAATTCTCTAGGATCATTGTGAGTGATAAGATCTGAGAGCTGAACTTGTCATACTGAATGGGAGACAGAGAGGCTTCAAGAAAGCCTGTGAAAAGGAACATGGGTAACTCTGTTAGGGAGGAGGCAGCAGTGACATGGCTGAAATTATTTAGCTAGGTTGGTAACCCATTTCAAGCTTTTTTCTTCTTCTTATAGTTTAAGCAACTTCAGAAAAGAAAAAAAGAAGAAAATAGCTTGGTTTCACATCACAACATTATTTCAAAAGCAATGGCTAAAGTTAGCACTAAGAGTTGTGCAACTCAGAATCACAGAATCACAGAATCACAGAATCACAGAATATCCTGAGCTGGATCATCATATATCCTGAGAGGGATTATCAAGTCCCTGCATCAGCTCCTGGCCCTGCATAGCAACATCCCCAAGAGTCCCACCATGTGCCTGAGAGTGTTGTCTAGATGCTTCTTGAACTCTGCGAGGCTGGTGCTGTGACCACTTCCCTGGGAAGTCTGTTCCAGTGACCAACCTCCCTCTGGTGAAAAAAGAACCTTTTTCTAATATCCGACCTAAACCTCCCCTGACACAACTTCAGGCCACTCCTTCAGGTCCTCTTACAGAGAAGAGATCAGAGTCTGCCCCTCCTCTTCCCCTCATGAGGAAGTTGTAGATTGCAATGAGGTCTTGCCTCAGTCTCCTCTGCTCCAGGCTGAACAGACCGAGTGACCACAGCTGCTCCTCATAAGGCTTCCTCTCCAGACTCTTCACCGTCCTCATGGCCCTCCTTTGGACACTCTCCAATAGCTTTATATCTCTCTTACACTGTGGCACCCAAAACTGCCCCCAGCACTGGAGGTGAGGCCGCCCCAGTGCAGAGCAGAGTGGGACAATCCTCTCCCTTGCCTGGCTGGCAATGCTGTGCCTGATGCCCCCCAGGACAGGATTGGCCCTCCTGGCTGCCAGGGCACTGCTGACTCGGGTTCAACTTGTCATGAACCAAGACCACCCCAGGTCCCTTTCTGTGGCACTGCGTTTGAGCATCTCATTTCCCAGTCTGTCTGTACACCCAGGGCTGCCCCAATCCAGGTGCAGAATCTTGTTCACCTTCATACAGTTGGTGATTGCCCAGCCCTTCAAATTTCTGGTTCTTTCTGAAGGGCCTCTCTGCCTTTGAGTGAGTTGCCAGCTCCTCCCAGTTTTGTATTGTCTGCGAACTTACCTAGTATCCCTTCCAGTCCTCTATGCAAGTCATTTATGAAGATGTTGAAGAATACAGAGCCTAAGATGGAGCCCTGTGGAACCCCACTAGTGACAGGTCACCAGCCTGGTATCACCCCATTCACTGTGACCTTCTGTGCCCAACCTGTGAGCCAGTTGCTCACCCATCGCGTGATGTGTTTATCCTGCTGTGTGCTGGACGTTTTGTCCAGAAGGATCCTGTGAGAGACAGTATCGAAAGCTTTACTGAAATCTAAAAAGATCACATCAACTGGCTTTGCTTGATAAGTTAGGTGGGTTACCTTGTTGTAAAAGGAAATCAGGTTTGCTAAGCAGGACTTTCATCTCATGAACCTGTTCTGGCTATGACCAATGACTGCACTGTCCTTTAGGTGTTTTTCAATACCTCCCAGAATAACCTTGTCCATACCTTTATCAGGCACTGAAGTGAGACTGTAACAGGCCCATAATTTCTTTCTCCTTCTTTCCCTTCTTGAAAACTGGGACAATGTTTGCCAGCTTCCAGTCAGCTGTGACATCTCTGAATTCCCAAGACTGTTTAAAAATCATTGAGAGAGGTGTTATGACGACATCAGCAGTTCTTTGAGGGTTCTTGGATTAATCCCATCATGCCCCGTAGATGTACAGGGATCCAGCTAGGGCAGCAGATCCTGCACAATTTCAGGGAGTTGATCATTCTTGCAGTCATGGTCCTCCAGCTCAGGGCACTGCGACCCCCTTGATCCATCCTCTGTTGAAGAGGCAAAGAGTGCATGAACACCTCTGTGTTCCTGTCCCTGTTTGTGATGTGACTATCTTCATCCTCCAATAAGCTTTTATTTTTACGCTGCCTATTGCCAATAATGTATTTTAAAAAACTCTTTTTGCTGTCCCCCTCAATTGTGGTCGGTTTCAACTCTACTTGAGCTTTGGCCGCACAAATTTTCTCCCCACAGTGATGAGCAGCATCTCTATATTCCTCCCAGATCACCTGACCTTGTTTCCATTGGGCATACACCTTCCGTTTTTGCTTTATTTCCAAGAGAAGATCCCTGTTCAGCCAAGCTGGCCTGCCTTGCCTGCTTGACTTCCAACATTTAGGAATTGCGTGCTCCTTTGCCCTTAGGAGGTTTAAAAGGTGACCAGAACTGATGGACCCCAGCACCTGCAAAAATGTTTTCCCAGGGTACTTTACTCACTACTTCCCTGAGCAGCCTGAAGTCTGCTCTCCTCATGTCCAGAGCTGAGGTTTTGCTGGCACTTTCCTCTTGTCAACAGAGATTTCAAACTCAATCCCTCTGTGGTCGCTTTGGCCAACACGGCTGCCAATCTCCACTTTGCTCACAAGACTCTTTCTGCTGGCAAGTGGTAGATCAAGAAGGACAGCTTTCCAAGTCTGCTCTCTTAGGACTTGTTCCATAGAGTTGTCATCCAGGTTTTTTAGGAACCTTCTGGCCCCAGTTTTACCAGCTGTGTGATGCTCCCAATTAATCTCTGACAAGTTGAAGTCCCTCATAAGAACAAGAGTGGTTGACTTGGAACCGTCCCTTAGTTCCTCAAAGAATAAATCATCAGCATCACCGTCCTGGCTGGATGGTCTATAGCAGACCCCCATGATGACATTTGCATTGTTTGTTTGCCCATTGATTCTTTCCCAGAGACTCTCAACTGTGCCATTGCTGACCGTGAGCTCCATACATTCTTACCCTTCTGTATACTGCCACGCCTCTGCCTCTCTGCCTCTCCTGCCCTGCCTACCGCTCCTGAGGAGCCTGAAGTCATCCATCAGATCACTCCAGACACTCATCCCACCAGGTTTCATTTATGGCAATGATGTCAAATCTCTAGGACTGGGCAAAGCTTTGAGCTTTGAGCTCCTCTTGCTTGTTCCTGATTCTCTGTGCATTGGGGTAGAAACATTTCAAGTATGGTACATTGTAGCCAACACCTGGCGAAGCATGTTAAGACATCTCATTACTGCTCATTTCCTCAAGTTTTGGCACACCATCCCATCACTCCTCAGTGGTTTTGCCACTTCCCCTCTTATAAGCTAGTTTAAAGCTCTGTCAAAAAGCCCCCCTAGCTCCTGTGCTGCAGCTATTTTTCCCATCTGAGAGAAGTGTGTCCCATCTGGGTAGATTATCCCATGGCCAACAAACCCAAACTTTTCCCCCTGACACCAGCCTTGGAGACATACATTGACTTCACATATCTGCCTATTTCTAGCAATATTATTTGTTGTTACTGGAAAAATTGAGGAACTCTCTTGTGCTCCTGATCCCTCTACCATTTGTCCCGGGGCCCTGGAGTCTCTTTTCTTTGCCCTCAGACTTCTCTTTATAATTTCATCACTTCCAGTTTGAAGAAGCAATAGCAGATGGTGATCAAAGGGCCTCGCTAGGCTGGAGAGCTCTCCGGTGATGTCCCTTACCTGAGCCCCTGAGACACAGCAGACTTCCCTGTGAGCTGAGATGGACGTGTTGGGCCCTCTGTTCCCTGTTATTAAACTAATTAAAGTTACTAAAACTACCTTTCTTTTCCTGTTAACAGAGGAGGTTGTGATGTGTGATAACAGTTGGTGTTATCTTAGGAGGCTCCACTATTCCAGATGGACCTTCACTCATCTCATCAGCTGTCTGGCCTTCAAGTTCCAGAGCCTCATACCTGTTGTGGAAGGTACAAGTCCTCTTTGTCAAATTCTGGGAAGGAGGAGGAACCTTCCTCCTGGTATTTACCATGACCTGCTTCCATCCTTCATCTTTAACTGACCCGTGGCTAACAGTCCTTTGACTAATTCCCCTGCAGGGTTCTGAGTCCACCTGCTTCTCCACAACAATGGAGGTTCAAGACTCCTGAGAATCTTGAGGCTGTAGCCCCTCTGACAATAGCTGTTCAACCTCTTGCTCCTTCTCTTGAATACTATGTAGCCTGTTCACTTCTTCCTGTAGCTGCTTAACCTGGTGACACAGTTCCTCAGCCACAGCACACTTTCTGCCCCAGCCTCTCAGAGAGGCATCAGGCACTCCCGGAAGCCTGTGACCTGGAGAGCTGCCTCTACCATCAGCAGGTCTGCCTGTCTGGAGGCCTCTGACATGGCTGGTTCAGTGATCCTCACAGCTACATGGGATTGAGCTCCAGGGCATGTCAATACCATATCTGAGGAAGCTTAATCTAGTATGCTAAAAAGACTGGAGTTGAAAGGATCTCTTTACTCTTCTGTACCAGCTACTGGGTCTGTTTCCTGGCTTTACTGGCTGCTCTCAGATGGTCAGAGAGTTGTTCTTCCTGCTCGCCCTGCTACAGGAACTGCTGTGCAGACTGCCCTGCCATGCCCTCACAGCCCTGCCGTGCCCCCACTGCTGTGCCATGCCCCTGTTGGTTGCCCAAGGGCTTCAGAGTTGTGATGAGGCTTGGGGGCTGCTGGATGGGTTCCTGAACTTGGGAACCCCTCTATAAAGCTCAGTCTCACTCTCTGGTCTTTCCTTCAGTCACTGCCACTTCAAAATGAAGACGTAATTGCAAAAGTTTCAATGTAGACTTGCAGTTGGATACAAATTTTTCCTAAGTACAAAGAGGACAAAGAAGACATGCAAAGTCCCTACCTTCATCTGAAGCTAATAATTGTCGTGGTTTAACCCGAATTAACAAGCACTTTTTTAAGCTAGTCACGCTTTTCTCAATTTCACATATTTAAACTCAGAAGAAAGCGAGTTTCTTGGGGGGGGGGAGGAAGAAAGTTTCTTCGTTCTGGTTTAGTGCAAGACGAAGAGAGGGAGGAGGGGTGGACGCCCCGGAGCCCCGGGCCCCCTCGGGGCTGGGGCAGGCGCCCCTGCCCCGGCTTCTTTGCCTCTTGTTCTCTTTTTAAATGCTGCAGCACGGACTCAAATTGTAAAAAAAAAACCTTAAGCTGCAAGTGAGTATAGCTAGCTATATARAGCTAAAGTTATTCRACGCRGTATCCTAAAGAAGAGGGAGCCGGCGGAAGCTTTCAGCGCGGTCAGCATACTCCGCGACGAACCGAAGAAGACACTTCTTTTTYACACTGTGCACCTGGCAGCGCAGAAGGAGCGGCAGGTAACACCCCACAACATGGCGGCCTTCGGAACCCGAGAGAAAGAGAAAGCAAAATCACGTGAGACGAAGCTATGAGAGCAGCGCTGCGTGGTTTCGCGCGGAGCTTAAAAATCTCCTTCCCTCACCGTGGTATGAAACTGTAATGTTACAAACTGTTTGTCTCTTATGGAAAATAGACGTTTCTTTTTTTCTCGTGTAGTTTGTAAAAAAGTTGAAAGAGTGCCGATGCCAAAATATATATATATATCAAAAAGAGGCTTTTAAAACCTGGTGGCAAAAAAAAGCCTTATGTTCAATAACCCCATGTGGAAGCCTGTGTTTTATAGTTAAAAAAAAACTGTAAAAAAGCTCCAAAAAGAAATGTGTTACACCTTAGCAAAAATTGTGCAATTCTAAGCAAACCTGCAAATAGTAGCAGTTTGTAAAACCACGTAAAAAAGAGAGAGAACCCCTTTTTTCCTCCCTTTCCTAAATTGTAATACTAATTAAGAAAAAAAAAAAGTGGGGGAGAGAAAGAGTTCTAAAAGTTTGTCATGTTGTTGCCTTCTTTATCTTAAGTCTGTTAATAAATCTCTTCTATTCTGTCAAGTTTTGTGCCTGCTTTGTTGTTTCTCTTAATGCTTATCTCACAAAACCCAAAAAAGTATTGTATAATTTACTTCAAACCACTACATAATACAGATAATACAGATGGAAAATGGTTTTAGGCAACTTCTCTAGAAAAGGTCCTCACAAGATAATATATCTGTTTCTGGGCCACTTGTCTCCAAGACTTTTTCCACGAATGTGGCAAGCCCTTTTCCAGTGTTCTCAGGAACAAAGAGTCTAAAGTATCAGATTCCAAATGCCATCTCAGTGCAAAGTCCCTGCTAAGAACCCAGTCTAAGTCGACTCACCAATTCCATTCAGCTCAAGGTCATGCCTCCGTCATATCAACCAATCAATCTTATTACTTTTTTCAGTAATTGGTATCACTATACTGATAGATTAAAAGGCATCAGGTCAGCCTGAGTACACACACACAGTAAGCTTCAGAATTCCTGTCATCTCATCTTATAAATTATAATAGCTTTAGTGAAATTGTTATTCTAATTCTGTCGAATCTGGATAACTTTTCAAAGCAGTGATGTTATTTAATCTAAAAGGGATCATTTCCATTCTCGATATTTTCCATCATATAGTTTAATGTCAAGCATGCAGGAGTTTTGCAGTACCTCCTCATCAAACACCCAAAACAAGAACGGTTTGCAAACAGTGAAACATATGAAAATCGGTTAAGATGTTCTTGTATGAAGAGCCTACTTGGACTAAAGATATAGTGTGCTGCTTTTTAAGTGGAAATCGTACTGATATGAAACATCAGACTCAAATCTAGAAGCCTGTGGTAGCTTTGTGGTGCGAGATCTTAAGTCTCATTAACATCAATTATATGCATGGTTCAAAGGGATGATATACACCAGAATATTTAAACTAATATAGCTGAAATACAAGCCTCACTGCAGGCAGGTGAAAATATTAAGGATCTTGTTTGGCAACTACTTTCTCATCTAGTTAACTACCCCATCACAGTGCATTTACCTATGTGCAGGAGAGTTGACTGAGTCAGGCCCTAATTTTTGCAGGTCAAATCTGTTCTTTGTATTAAAGGAAAATAGATAACCTTGAAATTGTGGGTTTAGAAATACACTTCTTGGCTACTTTTAGCAACACAATTTAATCCTAACATTTGGCTTTCATTCTATTCTCAGTTACGATGAATAATAAGTAAGGAGAATATCAGTAACTTGTCACATTTACTTAATGCCCTTTATTTGATGATTTTAAAGGCTTCATGCATTAAACATCAAGACAACAGGCTGGAAGTAAGTAATTTTGTGGTATAAGGAAGAAAATGAAGCATGAGGAGTGACATGAATCACCCAAGTTGAGTCAGTGCCTGACTGAGAAGGAGAACATGGACGCTTGGGCTCTTGCTTTTCCTCTAACCACTAAGCACGTTTTCAGAACTTGATCACTTGGAGTGCTTTGCATGAGAAAAATCAAACGAAAAAGCCCCAACCAACCAACCAACCAACCAAAAAGTTACAGAAAGAAAATAATGAATCATGAATCAGAGAACATTCAGATTGTGAGAGCTTGAGGAGACTGCCTTCTGAAGGTCTTTCTAGATACCTTTCCCGGGCAAGCACAGAGGAAACCAGATGCAGCTATTCTCAAGAAAGTATTGCAAGACTTCCCCCTGTGGTTTTGTACCTTGCTGTTCCAAAGATATTTTTAAAGAAAATTTCATGTAAAAGTCAGAGGTGGGTATCTATAAGGGAAGGGGTGGAAGGGAAGATATGTATTCACCCACCCCCCATGCTCCTCGAAGGGGCCACCAGCTCTACACCTCACTCAAGATGAATGAAAAATAATCCATCAGGTCTTTTTTAAAAAAACATCAGATGTACCTTTAAACTGATCTTTAAGCACTGACTACTAAAGGACTGACTTTCAGACTTGGCCCAGTGCAGCACATATGGCAATCAAGACAATCCTTCCTCTTAGCTGCAAAGCTAAGATTATGGTAATTTTGTTAATCAAGAAAAAAATGAAACGCTTCCCTTAGATATTTCCTAATATTCTTATTAAAAAAATAATGAAAAGAAGAAAAAGTGATCATGAAATAACAAAATGACGATGTATCTCTAGCATTGAAAGATGCCATTGACATTGAATTATTTACCTCTATGACTTGAGCTTGAGATACAGTGCTTTTCTCAGAGCAATAGGAAGCAATGAAACAGGTTCAATAATCATACCAATAAAATGATCAGCTTTGAATCTGGTAATTCTCCATTGGTCTAAAATGTACACAGGCACACCCAGGTACAAGTACATGTTTCCTCATGTGGCTAATTTTATAGTGTTCACACTTAGGTTTTTTGATGGATGGTTTCAGGCCTGCCATATTTTGTGTTTACAGGAGACCTGATCTGGAAGATGAAGATGCTTCTCTCAGCAAGCACTGATTCTGTCACACTGTGAATGAGATCTCAGTTTTTGTACTGGGAGTATTCTGTCTTAATATGGGCCTGAAGACACTCAAAGGATTCAACAAAGGTCAAGCAAAACTGAAGAGAACAGCAGAGAGTCATAAAGAAAACAAGAGAAAAACACAGAAGCAAAAGGAACATGGAAAATTTCCCGTCTCTTGGTTACAAAGCAGTAAATCTAGGAAAAGCGATGATTTACATGGGCTTGTGCTAAATATGCTCCAGTTAACAGAAGGATGCATGATCTGAGGTGCTCTCAGCAAAATAACTTTCTTTTTGTCCTTTTGATCACTCATACTTGGATCTGAGAGAGAAAGCATTCATTTTCCTCTACACTCATCTTAACTTGTTTTTGTAGTTCTGTGCAGAGATTTCTTTGACCAAAGTGTTCTTTAATATCCAGGCGAGAAAGGGGAACTTTATTGTGTCCTGCCTGATAACAATTATGGCTAGTACAACCACTGCTGGGACCTGGAACAGGAGCAGCAGTAGCCTCTGATTCCTCAGAGGTGGTTTTTCTTCTACCACTGCTTATCTAATGTTGTGACCTGATGGGAAACATGGCTGCATTGGAGTTTAATGAGTGCCTGAGCTCCTTTGCCTCTTTTTTCGTTTTTTGAGTCCCTCCATGGAGTTACATCTCCATCACTTTTATATCCAGGTGCCTGCTGGGCTCAGAGCCAGGTCTGACACCATCTCAGAAACTTTATCACAATGCCCTCAGACTCCTAAGGTCTGCATTTGTCCTGTTTTCAGGCTGTACACTCTACACAGGTGTAGGTAATGCATGCCAATGAAGTTCTACATTGTTTGTGAAATGTACAGGCTCAGGACTATATAACTTGTTTAATGGAAAGCATTACACCGAACTTGACCTTCTGACTGAATGCAATGCTGCTCTAATAACATGTCTCCCTCATTTGTATTGCTGAAGGAAATTCTGTTCTCTGTGACATTAGGTTTTATCTGTGCCATCAATCTCTAGCAGAAAGACATACAGAAGCTCTGCTTAAGCTGCAAATTCTTTTTCATTATTATTAATGCTGAACATAACCACTTCATCTTTGCAGTCATTATTTTCAGAATTCATCTGTTCATTTTTCTGGAACTTGAGAAAAATGTAGTTTTTATGTCTTATTTAACGAACTGTGGTTCGCACCATAATGGAATAGCAAATGACTGTCAGATCACAGATAATATGCCATCTGTGATGTTACACTGAGTTGTTGGGACAAATATTCTGGTGTAAGTCAGCACAGCTTAATTTATATGAGCAGAGCCTTTCAATCAAACTTGAAATAAAAAAATCCATGCACTCAAATTATCTTTTCCTTCTTCTAATCGCAGGGCCAAAGTGCCAATTTCAGGAGTTGTATTACAACCTCTGGGAGTGTGAAAGCACTACAGCAGGAAAGTAAGCAAGCAAACAAATAAAACCAAACTTTTTTTTGTGTGTTTTGTCTGCCTCTAAACATTAAACCATTCAATCTGTAGCGGAATTTTTATCTTCATTCCTCAAAACATAGTGCATGAGCAGAGTTTTTTCATTTTTGAGTATGCTGAAGATTCTCAGGGACAGGGAGATTGCTGTGGGCAGGAGATTGTTGAGACAACCCACAGACCTCACATCCCCTCCAATGATGGAGATATAACTTGACCAGATTCTCACCAGACATGTGATGACAGAAACAGAATTTTGGTAAATGTTACAGGCACTTCCAGTCATTAGACAAGAGAGATTATGGCTTTGCAGTGCCAATGTGTGATGTTATATGACCTGTTTCTGCTATAACATTTTCCACCCTGCACTGAAAATACGTGGAGTCACAACTATTGCCATTATCAGGCACTGACGAGGGTAAGCGTAGTGTGAATGCTGTGACTGGACTGCCTGTGACTTGGTGAGGCAAGAAACTCACAGCAACTCATCACATGGGCCAGGGCACAGGCAAGTAAGAGAGCAGCACAGGTGTGTTCAAAACCTTCCCAAATTCTGCACTTTATAGCAAACTGGAAAAGATTAAAAAACCCCATTAATTCTGGGGTGGGGGGGAAAGCTGATCTAGGACCTTTTGGAAAGGTCCTTTTGGAAAGACGCAGCAATAATTGCAGTAGTTACAGATACACCCACAGTCTGTTTAACACTTGCTAACAACAGAAATTCTGGACTGAGAAGGTGAGAACTGAAAGTCTGCAATTTTTATCCTCTGAAAAAAAAAAAATCTCTTTTACCTTGCAGTGCATCAGCACAAACAGGTCTGCCCACATCCAAGCACTCAGAAACATATTGCCAGCACTCAATCGCTGTTTGAAAAACAGGCAGCTTTGGGAAAGAAAGGATGGGAAAATTTTTCCACAATGTTTGGGAATGCTTGGCATGCAGAAAAACCCTGCTGGCTTCCTGCCCTTTTGCCTGGGAGCCAGAGCACAGAACTGCAGATTCTGCTGATAACATCCAAACATATTAATTTTGCTGCTGCTTTGAGTGTTTTTCATCATCCTTGTCCAAACCAACAGAAAGACAGGAGGGACCTTCTACTGCTCCCTTTGAAGCCCACAGCAGGTTTTCCTTCAATGGCAAAGTGTCAGAACCTGTGCTTGACCAGATAATTTTGAGTTTCTGCAGCAGACTGTGTTTCCCTAAAAGTTCTTATCTGAGCCATAGGTCTCAGCTGTAATTCCATGACTCTGTAAGAGTTGGCCTTGGAGCTGGCATTCCTTGTAGATGATGCTCCTTCATTTAGAGTCACCTAGCACAGTGAACCCTGCATGTCCTATTGGTGGCAATGTCCCCCCATTGTCTGTGGGGCTGTGCCTACTCCTAAAGTCATATTTCGGCCCTTCTTGATTTTCACTTTCACACTTGCACTCACACTGGGGCACCAGCACTGTCTGTGCTAGAATCTTGTCAGGTCAGGGCAGGAGGGATCATCAAAGTGGGTTGGTTATCTTCCTTGATGACCCCTTGGTTCTAGTTCTGCAGCAAAGTGTTTCCTTGCAGGAAAAGTCATAAATGATGTCCTTGGTGACAATTCCCTGCTCTGACTCTGACGCCACAGGATGTTTGAGGGATGTGACCCTTGAGCTGAAAGATGTAAGGAAGCAAAATATTCTCACACTGTGTGCACCCAGAATGAATTTTGTCCTCAGACACTGGTTATGTTAACTGGAAAAATAAACTCCACCCTTGAACATCATGCGCACCCTGGCTGTAACCACAAACTGGTTCACATCTATATGCAAGGCATATGCATGCTCCTGTGGTCCCTCCCCATTTGTGACAGGAGGGATCAAGGAAAAAGCTGTAAAGAAGAAAGCCTTTACAACATTCACCACCAACTTTTCAAAGTAACGGTTTGGACCTGATTGCTGTCTCACCACCATAAGCAAGTAAGATAGGAGCGCTGGGAAACGGTAGCACTCCATTTTTAAGCTCAAAAGAATTAAGAGGAGTATGGCACTGAAATTAATATATGATTTCTGCCCCCAGGAGATGCTTACTTTCCCACCAGGGAGATCAAATTTGAACAAGCACAAACAAACATTTACATAACAACAAAGTGTGCTGCTTCCTACAAGACTGTAAGAAACAGCATACTGTGAAAGGGATCCGTAGGCCAGAGCTGAAGTGGCATCGATTGTTCTGGTGATAACAATACTCAAGCAAATAAACCACAGGGCTTTGAGAGCACATCCGAGATACGCATTACTGCTTAAGGCATTTAGATGAGATGAGAAATGAGCCTGCTGGAGCTATTCCCCATCTGAACAAGATGCAAAGTAGTAGAGTTTGCAAGACACTTGTGCGCGCAGTGCTAGCAAACACAATCAGGAAGCAGGAGCCTCAATTATGTGTTTTCACAATACATGTCATACATATTGGTCTCTATCACGAGGTGGTAAACTGTTTGATTGTGTCCACAGATTTACACACTGTGAAACAATCTGCAAAGGACTGCATTGCAAAGCAGTTTGTCACTGCTGATTCTCTAAGCTTTCAGTGACCTCTGTTTTGACCATATTGTTGGTGTTTGTCCTTCTAAAAAACATGTGGCAATATCGCAAGCATCAGAGCAGGAAGAAAGAAACATCGCTAAAGCAGAAGTTTAGCTGCATCAATCCTTGCTCAAAGCAGAGCAGGTGTCAGACATCTGCAGCCTGGACGTGGGAGCACTGCACCTTTCCCCTTCCTGCCTTAACATCATTCAACTCGCAGTGTTATCTAGTGGCCCTGCACTCTTCTGCAGCGTAAGGTCCCTTGTGTCTGTGATTGTTTAAAGCAAATAGAATATATGTAGAGTTTCTCTGAGCCTATTCCTATAATTAAAAAATACCAAGTCACAAGTCAGTTTTATTTTGCTTTTTATCCAAATTGCACTCAACTTTGCAGACAATTGTTAAACCTCACAAACCTCATATGAGAAAATGTGTCTGTGCATTTTGTCAAGATGAAAACACAAGAACACAGACTTTAAATGACCAAAGGAAAAATATACCAGACAATTAGTGGCAGCACCAAGAATGAAACAAAAATAAAGAAGTCCTTTCTCAGCAGCCATCTTGTACCGTCCATGGTACTATAGAGTCTTCATCATTGTCCTTAAATGCAGTGCATAGAAGTGAATAACTGCTTCCACTGATGCTCTACTGTTAACAATATTTTTGAGAATACAATTTTTCAATGTAGATTATTCTGTCTGTAACAACTATCTCTAAAATCCTCAAGTGAATCTCCAGTGTTTTGTGCTTTGAAAGCACATCTTCAACAAATTTTACTTTTTGATCAGGAATAATTCAGTAATTTTTTTTTCAGGTAAGATATTGAGATAACCAGATAAGGTGACCCTCTTCTTTAGAGAAGTCTAGTAATGACAATTATTTTCTTAAATTATTGCCATGCAATTTGAACACTAGGGGTCATATTTAGATAACCACTGACATATTGCAGAGCACATCCAGGAGAAAAACAACCACTCACTCACCAATGGCCCATTAATGTTAAACAATTTGCAGAGGAACAGCAGTTATTTTTGTGGTATACAGTGCAGTTGCTGGTTTGTTGTGAAGTGCTAGGTTGACTCCTGTATTTCCGTGTTTTTGACAGTAGCTGGGAAGCAAAATGGGAAGGCTTATAACATGCTCACAGCAACAGACAAGCTCTGTCTTTCTCCCTAGCGGGGACTGCCCCCATCCAGTTATTTCAGTCTTGTCCTTTTGTATTTTCAGATCCACAATAGCTACAGTTCAGGAAAAGGGGGGGAACAAAATTTTTGTTGTTGAGACAAAGTGCTCTGGGGAAAGCTGAAAAGTTCATTTAGGAGTCAGAATCAGAGGCAGCAGCACTGGTGTTTTCATCAGTTCTACTAAGCTTTAGTACACTAAGACGTTTCCTGTTAACTTTCCCCACCTGTAACCCCCACACAGAATAGAACTGGCTCC
This sequence comes from Parotia lawesii, assembly GCA_003713295.1. Taxonomy (NCBI): domain Eukaryota; kingdom Metazoa; phylum Chordata; class Aves; order Passeriformes; family Paradisaeidae; genus Parotia; species Parotia lawesii. Next base: position 154,725 of record RAHM01000155.1, on the reverse strand, counting down.
AAGCAAAGCACCTTGATGTTAGTTTTCCACCATTCTTACAGCAGTGGGAAGAGACAGCAACAAGATACCTGCATTTATGGAAGTGAAGCTCTACCAGTGTTGAGGCACAGAGGTGTTCCCCTACATCAAGCAAGAAATGTGAGGAGTGGCCTGGTGGGTGTCTTTGGATTCCCACTGTCCCCATCTATGCTACGGTTCCCTGATGGCTGCAGAAGGCTTGTGTGCTCACGCTGTTACGGGTTACATAATTATGGGCAGACTTCAGCTTGCAGCACGGCACTGCTGCCGTTCCATGCAATGGAATGCCGGTGTAGAGTACAAGGGTTAGCTCAGGCATAACACCTTTCTGCCCACATGGCTTGCTTGTTTCCTGTGTTGTGATTTCCACTACATAGCTGGCCAGTCACCTTAAAAGTCCTAAATACTGGAGTTTCCAACTTTTCCTTTAGAATACTATTTCACAATTTAAAATGTCTTGCTGTGACGGAGGTTTTCCTTACATCTATCCTAAAATTTCCTTCTCTTAATTTCATCTTGCTAGTCTTAATTAAACACCCAGGTAAAAAATTCCTTTCCACAACTAGAGCCAGATTAGGGCTGATTTTTCATGCGCATGCAAGCTGAAGAAGAATCAGAGAACCTGAATTTCCCCTTGCCTGTGAGGTAAATGCAAAAATAGCATCAAGATAATCTCTAAAGAATATTCTTTCAAATTTGAAGTGATGAGGGTGTTAATAGATACAGTTAGTTTGAACTCAGATATTGTAGAAAATGTGAAACAGAACTGAAAATAAATAAGCAGTTCAAGACAAATAGAAGGTCTAAAGGTTCTTTAAAAGCCTTTACCACTCTTTCATATTAAACATATTATGTCACAAATACGTCTTTCAACCTCTCTTCGAAAACGTATTGCCACACTTAAATATCCCCACTGTTTTGTGGATCTTCTTGTGAAACTCCCTGACCAGTGCAACAACTTTCTGAAGCGGTTAACAAGTTATTCCAAAATCTTATTGCTGATAACTTAGTAGTAACGGATTATTCGTTGAAGCAAGGATTTGTGCTCAGGCAAGGTGGTAAGAAATCCTGGATTCATGGCTTTGGCTAAAACTCATCATCACTTCGCTCAATAATAAGAGAATACTCCATGTTGGCTTGGTTAAATCGATTTACCTCTATTGTGTTAACCTTCGATTTTCCTGCAGTTTCAAATTGAGAGGGCTGGTTTTTGATACCCTTTGGTTTGGTTATATGTGTCGCAGACACTGAACCTCAACACAGGGTGGAAAAACTGATGAGATACTTCAAATTCTAAATACTCTGCAGGAAATCAAAAAGTTCTATCCATATAGAAATTTAGCAGTATAGACACTTCTTGTTAAAATACATAGTTCACAAAGTTTGCTCATCAGAAACCCATGTTATTGCATTTATCCCAGGTTTGATTGCAGAAAAGTCAGAACAGTGTCAACTGAGACTCGAAAAGACAAAACTAACATTTCACAGTCAAAACCCTACGGAAGTAAAAAGAACCTTTAAAAAATGCTCCAAGTCAAATAAAATGACAAACATTCAAAATGGCCTTGTTTTCTTTAAGATCTCTGGGGAGAGGTCAGCCTTAAAAAATCAATTGATTTTAAAAAGCACACCAAACACCAACTGTTGAATCTTAGGTCTATTAACCGGGATATCAAAAAACTGTGTTATTTTTATTATTTTTTGCTGCTTGGGACAGACAAGCTCCACATAAGTAATTGCTGAAACATGATTTTTCCTACGTCATGCATGGCTGGATTTGTGGATTTGTTTCCAACCCTAAGGCATGCCAAAGAGTGTTGGGTAACTATGCCCCCCCATCATTCATCTTGACAGGGTGGGTTTTATCTGGGGACAGTCAGTAACATGATGCTGACCCTGATTTCAGGGTGGATGAGGAGAAGACACGTCTGGATCATGGCCACTAGGGATGGGCACTCCTGTGGATTTCAGGTGGAAAGCCTGCTCTCTGCTCTGCCAATTGGAAAGGGCCTTGTCTGGAGAAAAGCCAAGCAGGCAGTGAAATGGAAAAAAAAATCTGTTTTCTTAGAGGCCTACAGACAGTTTGTGTGCAAAACAGGTGTAGTAATAGCATAATTGTATATTAGTATAATTTTTCTTCCTTGAGTGCGATGTGACAAGGGAAGCATGTGAGGCTGAGGCTGGTAGCTGAAACAGTCTTCTTGCGAGTTATCACAAAGCTTAACTGGTAGTATTTTCATGCTGGTAGGTTTTAAACAATTTGTTGCAGTCTATCATTGTGACCCATTTCAAATCACAAGGAGTTCCCTATTAATTCTGGAAAATGTAATCTCAAAAAGGGGAATGTCTTACAGACTGTTGGAAGCTCTGTGTTTAGCTACATCTCAGCCTCAAAACTTTTAACAGTAGGATCCCCACCCCATACTACATAGAAAAATTATTTTATTGAGCATTTATGTTTATTTTAGCATAATCTGTTCCTATAATCTGATAAAAACTATAAAAGTAGGATAAATATTAAACTAGAGAGTTTCTATTCAACAGCAATAGGGCACTATTTTTATCAGTTGTGTGACTTTGGGACAAAATAAACACCTGATGTACTAAAGTAAGGCAGACGGGGCAATTCATCAAAGGCAGGTCAGAGGCTGGAAGAATTAGCACAGGGCACTTACACAGATCACCTCTACTTGATACGTTTTTGAATTCCAACACGAAATCACATAAACAAAACCTGTGCACTTAAATATTGAATTTAGCATTTCTAATCACAGGTTGGACACCTTTTAAAAGCTAGTAAGAAGACTTATCTTGGGAACAGATTATGCAAAACACTGCAGCACGGACATTTGCCGTGACAATGAAGAGAGTGACTCATCTTTGGAGTACTAGCTTCACTATTTGACACTTCAAGTCACAGTTTCCCTGCTTGGGAATAGAAGAGGCCCCTACAAAGCATGCGGCTGGACATCCTCACTTCTTCTTTTTAATGAGGATCGGTGAATTCAGCACCTTGCAAGAACTGGATTATGTTTGAGGAACTACAGTGCCATGTTTTGTCGTAGTTTGCTGTAAAGCTGAGAAAATGTTCCCTCAGTAAATTTGTGGTTGGACAATTATTTGCATACTGAAAGTCAAATTTTTGATACTGTAAGAACCAGGATTCTATGCTGCAATCTACTTATCTAGGGTTTTATCCAAAACACACAAATAAAATCAACTGATTCATTAGGGAATACCCCACAAGTACATCTAGACCAAATATTATTGTTCTGCTGCAGCAAAAAAGGATATAAAAATAGGAAGTCTATTTCTACGGGCTGTCCCAAGACACACAGCAGCAAACCAGCAAGACAGCTCAAGAACAGGAGAAGTAAAGACCACTTGACTCTAGCCTTCCCTAAGGGAAACAGAGGGTGAGAGTCCCTGACTGTCCCAGGAGCTCTCTTTGCTGCAGATGCGGAGTTGTTAATCCAAGAGCTCTGCGGGACTGCCAGGTGGCCTTGGGATAAGGGGCCAAGATGTCACCTCTGCCCTTCCTTCCTCACACACCTTTCAGAAGGTGGTTGATTCATGAATCTGTGGCTTCATGACATGACATTTTGGTGGCAGAACCTGCTCAAGATGTTGCAGCCCTGATTTCTCCACCCTACATGCATCCTGTACGGCAGTGCTGCAGTTTCTAAGTGACCTGGCAAACAGAGACTATTCCTTCACTTCAGGATGGATGAATCATTGTTCCAGGTGTGACTTTCAACCACAAGGTGTCTGCACCTCAGCACTTCCTGCCCAAAGCACTGCAAGTCTGTCTTAACTTTTCATTTCCTCTGTCACCAGCAGCTCGTTCCTGCCCCACTGCAGCCCAGCTGGAAGAAAAATGACTGCTGGCACTGGGGAGCCTGCTAGGGGGGTCATAGACATACAGCAGGTTCTCTCATGGTCTTCCTCATATTCCAAGGGGTCCCAGGGCATAGAGACATTTTAGGGCCAGATGGAGAGGGAAGTGAGACAGCCATGAGGAAAGTGAGGGTTTTTGTGGATTCAATTTCTCCTTTGAGCTGTAATCAGTCCCTAGGATGCTTCATAGGACAAGTAGAGCTTATCTAAGGCAACATAAGCTCCCTAGAGATGTGTTCACACTGTCTAATTTTAGACATCTAATGCATATGGTCTGGCTAGTTTTCTGAACAGCCCTGTCTCTCTCCATTAGCTCTGTGGGAGCTCATGCACCCAGGGTCTCCCCAAGCTCTTCTGCATTGTCTCCTGCAGTTACAAGACCAAAGTGGTCCAAAATATTGAGACCATACATTTGCAGAAGCTCCACTCTCTTGAACTCCAGCAGCAGGAGCTGCTAGCTGGTGCAGGCAACAAAACTCCCCCAGCATTTCTTCTCCTGATGGACCATCTCCTGCTGGGGGTGGCAGCTGGAGCATGAGGTGATCTCCCCATCAGCAAGCACTGCTGTGTGTTTGCACACACAAGTTCTTTGTGGTACTCATCTATAGAGACCCCTTTGACATGAATAACCATGCTTGAGACTCCTCTGTCTTCCAAGGGAATGGCAAAGGGACCCATGGGGCTAGGATTGTTACATCAAAGATACATAGTATGCAATAAAAAGCCTACAAAATATACATTTTTTGTCTTTTCCAAGAATGGCTGATACTTCTATGAAGTGTTTATCTCCCACGGTATTCGTGAATAGGTTGTGATATGTCTCGCAATTGCAAAGTGCTTCAAATCTTATCCTTCAGTGACATTGCATTGATGTGAAAATGAGATGCACCAGAGACCGAAGACTGTTTGCTTAGAAGCAAATTGTTATTGATAATACACAGCTGATCTTTGTGTGGTTGTCTTTCCATGTAACTGGTTCAGTGACAGCTATTGGCAAGGAAAATAAAAAGAGAATCTATATTTTCAAGCAGACATCGGAGAACTAAAAGAAAAGGAAAGAAAAAATCTTCATAATCCATGAGTTGGGGTTTTTTAATCATTGCATTAAAGAAGTTTTAGGACAAAGACAGCTTCTTTGGAAATATTCAGGAACCCTGCAACACTGTTGGTGAGTGATAACTTCTCAGAAGGGATATTCTGGCAGTATGCTTATACAGAATGACCACCAGCAGAGCTGTATCGGGGTATGCTTATGGTGTATGAACCACAGCAAACAGCACTGATGAACCAAAGGTGAGTGTAGAGCTGAAGAAATTCTAGTGACAAGACTTCTAGTGTAGTCTGAGTTTTTTCCTACAAGTGTTTTTCTTCCCCTGTGCTTTAAATCATAACCAAATGCTTTTCTGCAAAACAACAGCAGTCTCAGCAAAAGTGTTTTGAAAATAAAAAAGAGTAAGGTCTGAAAACAAAACCCATTTAAACTTTTGGAAGAAGAGAGGAAATCTAACAAACCTAATAGGTCTGCTTTTCTTTTCCCCTAATTATTCTTAGTTACATGTCTTAACACTCACTTTATATTTATTGATAACAGCTTTGAAGTACTGTAAGCTCATGTGTCAATCCATACACCCTGTCACTTACAGTCAGTTAGTTTACATTGTGACTATTGGCTGTAGTCTTTAATACACGTATGGGGCCTAACACAATTATATCCAGTCACGGGGAAGTCTTGCAGAAGCCAATAGGAGCACCAAATGAATGAAGACTTCAGGAGTGTTTGCTCTGCCTAGTATTTTGAGGAAAAAAACAAACCTCAAGAAAGTCCAACCTCACACCCAAAATAAGGAAACAAACAACCCCAAACTCCAACTAGGAGCTCCTTCCTTCCTTCCTTCCTTCCTTCCTTCCTTCCTTCCTGCCTTCCTTCCTGCCTTCCTTCCTGCCTTCCTTCCTGCCTTCCTGCCTTCCTTCTGCCTTCCTTCCTTCCTTCCAAATTCCTTCCTTCCGAATTCCTTCCTTCCTTCCGAATTCCTTCCTTCTGAATTCCTTCCGAATTCCTTCCTTCATTTGGTTCTCCCATTCTCTCTCTCCTTCTCTCACCCTCCCACACTCATGCTACAAAAAAGCCTTAGAGACACAATCTATCAGCACTGGTATGGAGTACGTATTTCCCAAGAGTTCTTTTGTCTCTACAGTCTAGCAGCTATAAATCGGCCATGCACCATTAGGTAGCAATCCATTCTTTTGCTCTCAGAAAGGACCTTTGTACGGTGCCCGCAGGACTTCAGCTGTAGCACAATCACTGGATACTTTGGAAAAAGTATCAGAAACTATAGGACAAAAAGCATGTCTCAAAAAGCAGTACTGCCATTCATTTCATCTAAGACAGAGTCTACATTAGCTAAGTGACTTAAATATTTAAAATGAAAATGATGGCAGCTGGAGACTGATTGAAAAAAAGAGATAGATTCATACTCTTTTCAAATTAATTTCGAGATAGAATATCAGGCTTCCAGAACAAGTAGTTATATTATCAGACCTGACAAGATAAGAAGCATCACTATACAGGGAAGAATATGCAAACAAACCTTTTCTTCATATTTTATGAAGACTTACACATTTTACAACATTAGATGCCCAGCCTTCACTTGTAAACATATTAAGTACTTTCAGGTGGTACAGTATGTTACTTGGACATCAGAGTCCATGAGCATACTTGATTGAGCAACATAACCAAGAAAGACGGGAACAAATGCTGGATTTATTTTCTAGTCTAAGTAGAGGTAAAACTGCAGGTAAGGCTGGGGTCAAACGGCCGTTTTGAGAAACCACCAAAAGACTTGATGGATACTTTTCCAACTTTACATGTTACAGATCTTCAAAGTGACACCAAATTCAAACATACTGACCAAAGCCAAGTTCATGTCCACCTCTGACCTGAATAAGGCTCACAGTCCTGCTCCCATAACTTCATGCATGTTAAAAGATGAAAACACATCCTCTTAATCAGACCATCATATTTTAAAATAGCTTTTGATCGTATTGTTTTCGTAAAGGTAGTTGTGATGATTGCATACAGAGTACAGGAAAAGCATGTCTTTAAAAGACTGCAGCCAATGTCATTTACCAGAAATGAGCTTGGCCCAGGATAAGTTGTAAAGGCTACTTTAAATTATAATAAGGTGTTTATTGCCAGGAACACTACTTTCTTTGATACAAATTTCCACATTTCTCTCCCCAAAACAATTGACATATGTGGTTGGTTCAAAAGTTATAGTCTGCAGATGTTAATTGTTCTTTAAAGTGGCGATTAGGTGTTACCTGTTTCAAAAGTAAGAAATACATTGATAAAACAGTAGTAGATTTGTCTATGCAAACACATACTCATGAGAATACTCTGGTCATACTATAATCATGAAAGACAGGCAGTCGAATAAAACCTTCGGAACATCTGCTAGCGTTCTAATATTTTATAAGCTGAGAAACTAAATGAAACACATATCAGCATATGCAGGCTTATTGTGTCACAATACAATACATTGCAAAACGTAACTTAATATTGGTACCTAGAGCTATGTCCTCCACATACTACAGCACAGGGGTTCTCTAGACTCAGCCTGTGCCTGTCTCTGGTCTCGTCAGCCTTCTGCAAGATTGTTCCTGAACAATCTATGTTAAACATGCAGTGCAGAAAAGAGACAGAAGGGAGTGATTCACGCAAAACAATCAGGTCCTTCAGTTTTTTTGTCTCTGAATGTGAACTGTATCATTTTTACTCAGCTAAATGCCACAGGTATGCTGTAGACCAGGAGGAGGATATTAATCCTATTTTTTTACAGGCAGTTCAGATATATATGATTATCGTCCTAAAGCAATGAAGAAAACCAGTAAATGTTTCTGGCTTTTGCCTCTGGTTTAATTTTCTCAGGATGAAATGGGATACTATTACTGGTGCAGTTACCTCTGTGTTGTCTCTTATTGTGTTGGATAGAGGCTGATCTTGTTTATTCCATTCTTATTTTGAACATACAGGAAAGTATCCTTACTTTCATTGGAAGAAGACTGTGAAACACAATTTATTCCTTAATGAAGCAAAAAGGAAAAAAACAAATAAGGGCCTTAATTTAATATATACTAATCTAATTAAAGGTCTAGTCTAATCATGCAGACTGGTGCTAGAGGAATCTTCTAGGTCTTCAGAACTTACCCTGACCATGGACACAATAATGGCTATTTCATGACCTCTCCTCACAGTACTGGACCTGGGAACTACTTGCACTTAATGTTGTTCATCTAACTCCATTGAGGCTGACACTGTATCTCTCTGAATTTGTATTGGTGCCTTCATTTTGGTAACAGTAGAGTGAGAAAAGGTAAAAAAAGAAAGAACAGAAAACCAGGCAAACACTTCTTCCAGAAATGTTCTGAAAAACACATCAACTTGTCCCTTCAAACTTGGGTAAATATCACAGTGTCAGGCCTTTTTACTTGGTTTGCGTGACTCTAGATACCAAAGATTTTGTACATGGTTTTTTCTTTCTCCATGGTCATCAATTGCACATTGACCTGACATGCAAAAGACATGCATTGCAAAAGACATGACCTTGCAAGGTATTTTGCTGGCACGAAAATCACAGTTTTAGTGCCTCTTTCTCATTGGGTTGTGATTTTCTGGCAGCAGTTGGGAGAAATTGGCAAAAGTAAGAACAAGTCAAGTACTTCAGTGGCTGCATGCTGGGAAGCAAGATTGCTCTACCTGGACTTGGCTGGGGCAACTGAGTCCTGCCCTCTTGGGTGATGGAAAGGCTGCTGACAATGGAACCTGAGGTAGGATTAAGTGAAGGAAGACCTCACATCTCCTGCTGTCCTTGCTGAAGTAGGGGTCTCTCAGAGTCCCCTTCAATCAGGATAGCAAAGTCTTATAACCTGTTGAATGCACTTCATAGATATTTGTGTCCAGCTCCTTAGCTTTGCAGTCCTCAAGGAAAGGGGAGAAGAAGAAGTATAGGATTGTGACAATTAAGTCCTTCACAGAGGACTACACAGACTATCACATACCCTCAGAGACTTACTTAAGAATGATCCTAACTTAATCAGTATAGGTTTTCAAATATGCTTCTGCATTGGGTTCCCAATGGAGAGAAACAAAATGCTACGTAATGGCAGCCTACAGGGTCTCAGCCTGTTGTGCCTGGCAAATAAATAAATTAAACTATCTGGAATGGCCTGGAAGCTGCTACTATCTCCAAGATCATGAAAAACAATTTTGAAACAAAATTACAGGTTTTGTGTCATTAGGCTGACCTTGCAGGACAATACATTACTTTGGTGTCCTTCCATGCCTCTTTACTTCCCTTACGCTCTGTATGCACAGGAGATATCTTTGATTAGGACCTCCATTCCCAAGGGAGAATTAAGGACTCCATTTGCAGTATATAATCTAAGTGCACTGCATTCTTTTGCTTTTAAAATTCACCTTCCTGTTACAGTTTTGCCCATTGCAGAAAACCCTTGTGGTGCTGTAAGGCCAGAGATCACTCACAGCACCTGCATCCCTCTGTCAAATGCTGCTGTCCCTCATCAAAGATTTCAGTTTCTAAATATTAAGATAAAAGCCTTTCCAACAAAATAATTGCTAGATACCTTCAGGAAATAGCACCAGGAATCACATGAAGGAACACACGTGCCAAAGAGCTTCCTATGTTGGTTTAGAGCCTATCTATTCTCATTTTTGTACAACAAATGAAATAGTAATCTCTATGGGATAACATACCAACTTGTCCTTCCATTAAAACTGGATTTATAGCAGTAATCCAATTTATTTCAGCAGCATTGATCTAGATATTGCTTCCAGAGAAAAGTCTGGATGCAGAGTGTGTAGGAGAGGGCCTCTTGAAAAGGCTCTGTTTAAAGTCTTTTGCAGAAATCGACCTGAATTTCTTGTTGAAAAGCGGCTCCAATTTCACTACTGCGTTACCAGACAAACTAAAAACATAGCTCCCGTGACAGTGTGAAGGTGTTTACTGGCAAGTACGTTAGAATGAAAAAAATTAATGGGGAAAGAAAGGGAGCATCTAATCACTCTAAGTGACCTTCAGATGATAGATAAAGGTAGGGGGAAAGATACAAGCGAACAAAAACACAGTGGAGCACAATGGGCTAAACTTATCCAAAGTATAACTCCAGCCAGCTGGCCAGTATCTGGTTGTCAAAATACGTTTAATGGGTAAAGAAAGAAAGAAACTAATAAAGTATAAAATCTATTCTAGAACATAGTGCATTGGTTTTGTTTGGATAAATCAGTATGCCTTCTATGCTGCCATTCTTTGAAATCAATTACTTGTTATTGCACTGCCAGTATCAAGTTATGATCCTCGCCATTTTTCTGACCCCTTTTATCCCCCTTTTTTCCCCCCACAGCCTTCTATAAATAGCCAATGTGCTAATTTTTTGTGATCACAGTAAAGAGGGGTTTTAGGCATTTTTTTTACCTATATCACCATGGAAACAAGATCCATGTATACATCTATGATTAGTCTTTCTCTAGAGTAAAAGCCTTCATTATCTATGCAAGCTTACGGCTAATTGTTCTGCATAAGATATGGGTGTCTTATTCCTACCCACTACTTCGGAAATTCATTTCATGTAGTTGCACATAACAAGCTGTAAAGAAGGTTTTATGAAGCCAATAATGCAGATATAATACTTGAGGAATTCCTTTTGGATTGGATATATTTATTTTTCCAAACATTTTGTTTGAGAGAAAACGAGATTGCTATCTGCTGTTTCCTTATTTTTTTGCAGGAAAGCAAAGGGTTGTTGACTTCCTCTCCCCTCCCTTCCTTCCTTCTTTCTGAAGGTACTGTACTCATCTGAAAAAAAAAGAGAACGAAATGATTGTTCCTGTTCTCCTTCTTAAGTCATTTGAAACATTGTCCCTGCTAGTTTTCTAAGTTTACTGCAATCTCTGCACGGGGGGAGGGAGACAGCGGGAGAGAGAGACAGATATTACAAACACGAGACCAGGTAGAGTTTAGGGCAAGACTCCTTCCAGCTTCAACAACTGGTAAGTTAAGTAAAATGCTTTTATGGTTAACTCTTTAGAACTGCAATATATATATCTGCTTTTGTATTAAGAAAAGGCGTTAATCAGATACACATTTAACTGATAAAAGAATAATAACCATATGCATCAACAAGAAGTCTATTTACGCTAGAGATACCTACAGTCTGGTTTTTAGATACGGGTGCTATAACCTTATGGTTTAACCTATGCAGATAGGAAAGTATTTTCCAATGCAGATGATAATATTAATAATATAATCTGCTGTGAATTTCACATATGTAAGTTCTGCTGCCAGAATCTTCTTACAGGCTTCACTAACTTTATCCCAACAGTTTCAGCAAGATTCACTGGGCCATTGCTAAAATATAGAGAGGAGCTGTCATACAGAAATCAATGTATTTCATTTACCATCTGCCAGTACTGAAGTCTGCTCCAACACACCAACCTGTGCTATATTGGGAGAAGAATTACTGGGGCTGTTTTTGTTGCCTTCAAACTGCATTGTGTTTAGGACTACACATGTTTATCTCTACTCATCTGTGTATATGATTAGTCTAGGAACAGTGACATTTAAGAGGTGGTAAGATGGTTCCTGGCTCTCACTTGAAAAAAAACAAAACAAAAGAATAAGTTCATGTTGTATAGTACATAACAACACTGAGGCTGATCATCCACATCAGTAGTAGGATGGACTCAATTTTGTATTTCTTACTTGCATTTTTGTAGACATCAATAATGTTTTTCACGTTGTTCATAAATGCATCAGAATGATCAGAATTGCCATGTAAAATGAGTGATTGAATGCAAGTGTATGTTTCAAATAATGCATGAAAAAAATCCCCCCCTGCACACTTTTGTAGTAGCAGAATGCAGAGGTGGGGCAAGAAATAGGACAGGTGTCCATTTCTTTGCAGAAGGAGAATTTGTTCCTCTTATGATTCAGTATTTCTTCAAGCTGCTGCTCTCTGAAGTGCAGGGTCCTCTGCAGGATGCCCAGAACCCAGGCAGAGAGGTACAAATGGTGGGCAGATACTGCAGAGGGCCGGCAGGCAGCTCCAGCTGCCCCGCTCCAGTTCCTGCTCCCGCCAGGGTACCTGGGCTGCACTTCCACCCTGGGACAGCCTTCTGCTCCCACCCCTCACTGAAACAACTAGTGGAAAGGACTTTCTGCCTCCCTCTGTCTGGTGTCTTTCTGCAAGTTTTTCCAAAAGAAGGCATGATCTACCACAAATTCAGCCCAGTTTCTGGGTAAGTCGTAGATTCTTTTTGCTTTGGGAGCAGCCAGAGGGGGGTCTGCCAAAGGAGATGGAATAACTTGTTTCTTGAACTCCTTAGCTTAATGCTGCCGCTCAGTCTAGTTTGGTACCAGTTAATAGTATATTTGGTTATACCCAACCCACAAACAATTTGTTATCTGCTAATAACAAATGTATGGCACGTCTTGCCATGAAAACCATTTGCCACATCTTCCACTTGGGATATCTGGGTTTATTTTTATGTGACTAAATAGTGATTCGAATTAAAGAGATGATTTGGACAGCTATTTTGACAGTTACATGTCAAATACCTGGAATACCAGTTTTTACATCAAGTGGGATGTATAGGAGTCTTCCAAACACACACAAAAAATTACATAAGCTCTGTGTTGGTAGTGGTATTTTGTTCAAACTGCAGTCTGGATTGCTCTCACTTGTAAGTTTTGGTCTGGTTATCTCAGAAGTTCAGTTTATCGTATAGGTAAGAGCAAGCTGCAGCCTTTAGGTACAGATTTTGTTTCTGAACATGATAAACATTTTTGTATTCTTGATTTAGATCATGTATACAATAAATTCTTTCTCTGAGACACTGTCTGAAATACATAAATAAGAACAAGTTTGTTCAAATCCTGGCAGGTGAAAAAAAGCAGTACATACTATTTTCAAACCCAGTTCCCAATAATGAACACAGAAAAAGACCTTTTTTAAAGGAACGCTTAGTAATTTGACAGTTGAAAACAGACCTCGAAGTTTGAACTTCATTCTTAGATTTTACCTGTTAGGTTTACTTTCCTTCAAAAAACACATCTTTGCAATCTTTTGGAGTTTATTTGTTTTCGCCTCTGTAATTTATTGCCAGAACAATTGTAAGATGATTTAGTATAACAGGAGCCTGTAACAGAATTAATATCTTTCTTGAGGTGTAAGGAAGATGATTTTTTCCCTGACATGTTATTCCTACATCCCTGGGATATTTACAAGCAGAGAAAGCTATAGTCTGATTCTGGATTGGGTACAGATTTACTACTACAGTTCACAGCACAAATTTTATTAAATGTATTTTTAGTTATTCACCCCGATATCTGTGAGAGACTGGACTGTTAATAGTTGATGACTCAAATCTTAAAATGATAAAAAACACTCGCACAACAAACCAAGAATAAAAAGAGACAGGTTGTGTTTATTTTGCTTAAAGTCTTATTGCTTCTACTGCTTATAGCCATATTTATGTATATAACATAAATAAGTAAATGGTCAGTCAGTGTATGTATTTCCTCAGAGAATTATTTAAAGCTATTATTTCCATTTGACGTGTTCTCAATTACAATGAAATAAAATACAGAAGAATATTGCTTTTGTTTGGAAATAGAAAAACAAAGGTATACCAGTAATGGCAGAGAGGTTACAAAACCATTCGCAGCCCATGGAAATCCAAAGTTAACAGGTCTGGTTCAAAAAGCATAGAAATTAAGAGAAGTCTTTCTGTAAATGTCAAGTGCCTTTTTATATTTAGGACCACCTTCTTTAATGGTGTAAACTATTGACAATTTTTGGATACAGAATAGTAGCACTGAGTTACATTCCTGCTAACATTCTGGCATGTCTAATATACCTTTTTGACCAGGGGATAATTTGAATCTTTGAATCTCAAGGAGGTTTTTTTTTACTTGTTTTTCACTCTTACAAACAAGGTCATCAACAAGAGCCTGTTTTAGGACTATCTGGGCACAGAGCAGATAGTAGTAGCCTGAAAGACATGATGTGCATCTCACAGACAAACGAAGTGTCATGTCTTTAAGTGCTGTTCCTAGTAGTGACAGAGAGATATACACGATTTAGAGCAGGATACGCATGCGGGGATGAATCATGGAAGCAACCCAAGACAAGCCCCATATACTGAGACAGAAGAGCATGGACCTCAGACAGCACTTACATTGTTTCCAGTCTTTGAAACTGCAAAGACTCAGTGGTGCAGAAAGATTTCTGAGTGGACTGCTCCACTCTTCTGGACGTGTCAGCAGAATGGCACCGTAAGCACCAAAAGCAGTAAAGGCTGCAGAAGGTGATAGGGCTTTTCTGTGGCTGTGGTTAAAGGAGATAAATCAACGGTGTGTAAGGCAACATCTTACTTACTTGTTGATAAAAAACGATCCATAGTTTCTGAGCATCAATGCATGTTCTTCAGTAGCAACTGATCCAATCAAACTGCTCCTTCAAACAATCCTTGTAAGTGCTGTGAGACTGCTACAGATTGTTGCCAAATTATTCATTTGTTTGATGGACTACTTTTATAACCCAATCGATTTTTAAAAATAAACCACCTATTCAAACCAAATAGTTACTTTCTTCTTAAGTGCAGTAGTTTTCCATGACCTAGTTTATGATCTCAGAAGACCACTGAAAAGAAAGGAATGGCATCTTGGAGATGAAAGAATTACATAGACACAAATAGTGCAAAGCCTTTAAAAAGGCTTTTTTAAAATCCGGGGGGAGGGGAAGAGACAAAAGTTTAGTTGGGATTATTCTTTTTTTCCTGAAAATCTKATATTCTGAAATTGGGACTGCAGCTTTCCATTGCTGTAAAAATGCAGTGGCACTTTATAAGTGATATTCAGATTTTTATCCAATGAAGAGGCCTAAGTTAGTCCTCAGCAGTTACTTAAAACACACATGGAGTTGCATGCTGGATGCATATTTTTCGTTTGTATCTATCTGACAGGGACTGGTCCTTCTTGCTTGACTTCTAAAATACTAATGATCCACTGAAAAATATTACTTAATGTTTGGTTAATTTCTTCCAAACTTAAAAACTTTTTGACTTGCTTCTGTAAAGTAAATTGTTTTATACATGTTACTCTGCTCTTGATAAGCAAAACACAGCGTTTTCTTTCTCAACCAACAATTCTTAATGTACTGCAAAAACTTGTAATGTCACTGGTAGTAATTAAGCTAAGTAATCGTGTAGTAAAAGAAAATATTTTTGTGCTCTGGGGATTGTGGGAAGAAATTATGTGAATAATTGCTTTTTTTTTAACTTTCATTTCTTATTTCCTGCTTTTTTGTGCTGGAAAAACCCCTTTATTAATTATTTAAATGTAGGATGAAAATACCACCCTGTTTTTAATTTCTCTTCCCTTCCTCCCTCTTCTACCATGACAGCTGAAACACTAACATATTTTCCTTCTACTTCAGGATATGCAGGAATTAATTTGATTTAAAGGAAAAATCTTAGGGTAAAAATTGTGTTTCCTGAAAACCTATTTTTCTCTTGTCAATCTTCAAAAAAGCAAATCTGGAAACACCCAATTTTTCATCTGCATATGCCCACTAGAAGCACTAGAATTCAGAGAACACTGAAAAATACAAAGATTGGTTTAATTGCTAAAAGCTACAAGGTAAAGTGAGTTTCCTACGCTGATAACATCACCTTTTGCTAAGAGCTAGAGCAGGTACCACCAATTTGACATTGAAATCAAGGCTATGAGAAGGAGTGTACATTTTTAGCTGTTTTTCTTGGATGATGAGGGGATACTAGAGCACAGCAAGTAGGCATCACCCACGCAGACCTCTGACGAATGCCTGACGAAGAATAGACATCACCTAATTTCCCTGCATGGAAGAATCTTAAAGTGTGGTCTTCCCACAATGGAGTTCCAGATGTGGTGGCTCTGGGAGAGAAGTATGTGGCTTTTCCCCTTCTTGTTCTGACACCAGCCCCTCTGATAAGCTGCAAGTGTGTTGCCTGGGAAGGACAAGATCACGTCAAGTCTTGCTTTTCTTTCAATTGCTGCTATTCTTGGCTCTGAAAGAGCCACTTCAGTCTTCCCTGTTTAGCGTTGCAATGTAACTATCAGACTCTTTTTGCAGTGATAAAAGACTTTCTGTTTCATGGTGGGCTCTATGCTGGACCTGTCACTAGAGACTTTGCAAATTGGAAAGAGTATGTGCTCTTACCAACATGCGGTACACTGGATTTAACCCAAACTTATACTTTAAAGGTATCCAGGATGGATGTATTGGAAAGCAGAGACTATTTCAGGTTTAGTTGTTTCTCTGAGTTGCCTTTTAAGGCATGTAGTGTTTCAGGTTGGTGCTTCAGCTCCAGGTAAAAACTATTAGAGAGCATTATTTGAAAAGGGGGTGCCTGTCATACAATACTTCCAGTTAGCATAATATTTTTCTACTGGTCCGCTTTTTCTTAAAATTATTTAGAGTATGTGTGTAGTGAAAACAATATCAGGAGGTGGAAAGGGAAGGGATGATCTGTTTTTAGAGCATCTGTCAGCTTCTAAGGAACAGCAGAAGTTGTTTGAACCATCTGGTAGGCACCAGCCCATGCTGGGTCGGTTCCTTAGTGCAGATTTCTGAAGCTATGAAGATCATCCTGTATTTGTCCAAAACCATTGTCCTGTGATAGGAATTCCAGAAAACTGTAGAGGACCTCCTGGAAGAGCAAGCTGACAACAATTTGTTCTTAGGTTCACCAGAAATTAAACCCATCCATTTACAAATGTGCAGGAAAATATTTTTTCTATAGAACCACAGCAAAGAATTGCACCAGCATGAATGCTACATCAAACAGTTTTTCTGCATAATGCTGCACTCACAATATGAAGTTACCAAGATTTCCAGAAGAATTTTGTACGTCTGTAGGGAGCATTTTGTCAGGATGTCACAGAAAGGGTCACATACATCAGAGAAATGGTGCTCGCCAACTCCTCCTTCCTCTGCCAGAAAAATGGAAATACCAATCTTTCATTCCAAACACATTAGTTGATTTTTCTCATCCCACAGAAGGTGAACCCCATCTAAACTTCAGCCACAGGTAAAGAATGCAGTTGAATGGCTATCACTGGATTCTGCAGGAAAATGATCAGGACTCAGGAGTCACCCTAATGACCTGCTCTAAGGATTTTAACTAGTTTGTTTCCTGCTAAAAAGCAATGAACGGGCTCCCACTGGAAGGCACTGAATGTTATTAGGACAGTAAGTCATGACAGAATTCACTGAGTAATGTTTTCATACTCAGACCAGAGCCTTACCTGGTATTCTTTCTAAAAGACAGCAACAATTCCTATTAAATTTTCCAGGTTTTTGTACGTGATACTTCTTTTTTCCAGGGAAAAAGTGCTGGTTAGAATGATTGGGGGTGGGGTTGTGGAGGTGTGGGCAGGGATTGATAAGACAGTTATATTAATATATAAGGTGATTTCTCACAAAACTTCATTTTATAATGCTGGTTGGCTGTTCATACAGTCATGCTGTAGAGTCACAGTGGATTGATGGGGTTTTTTCGTTTCTTTTTCCTTATGATGAAAATCTGAACGGAGTTAGTATCCAGAACAACTCTTTGTCATCACTCATGGTGAAGGATTAGTACTAGAGCGGTCTGGGAAATATTCAGAACTTCAGGTTTCAAAATATATTGATTTTCTTCTCACTTTTTTTCTTTTTCTTTTTTCTTGCAAAAAGTAATTGCTTATTTATTTGTGATTCTAGTCTCTGTTCCGGTATCTGCTGGTGATACTTGGCTAAGTCTGAACTGTCTTTCCCACTCCATATGTTAGTTTATTGAATTCAGTAAAACTAGCATTTTAAATCTGTTTCAGTTTAAAATAATTAACCTCAAGTATTTCCCCCTATATTTACCATAGAAATTTCTTTTCCAATTGATGAAAATTACAGAAGCAAAATAAGATTTGTCTTGAATTTCAGTTTTTCTGTAGTTTTGGCAACAAACTTGTGCTTATTTTTTAGACTTTCTAGTAGTTAACAAAATAATTAAGAGCAATACGCTAAATGTGTTTGGGGGATCAGAGAGGGAAAGTATTTTTGTTGTTCAGTCAAGGACAAGATTCAGGTCTGGCACCACAAGTGAAGGGAAAAGGCAGAGAGGAAGGTGTCTTAAATTACTTCTTGCAGGTACTTCATACGGTCAGACAAAAGTGCCGTTCTGTGCTGGAACTGAGGAAGTAAACACAGTTCTCTTCAAACTAAATAAACGGATTTTTTAAAAATGAACCCTCATTGAATGAAATTGTGAGATGTATGTGCAAGTGATAATTTTTCTGGAAAATAAATGCATATTCAGCACAGTTTCAATGCTTTAACAGAGGTTTTATGCTCAAGCAGTTTGGAAAGCAGAACTCCCTAATCAAATTGCAGATAAATCAAAAGAAGTTCCTTCCAATGCCTCAGCAATTTGCCTTAAGAGCCTTTTTAAACTCTGTCTTATTGATATGATTTTTAATCTTTTTTCTTGTTGGGTCTCAACAAAATAAATACAGTGGTGTCCTAAGACTAGCATTGATATGTCTAATTCCTTTACTGTGTTTTCTGTTGTACTTAGGTTCAGAGGGAAATATCAAAGTCACTACTAAGCCAGCTTAATTACAAGTGAGTAATAGAAGCTAATAAGGATTAATCAGTCTTTACAGCCAAGCAGCTTTTCCAGCAAGAAATCTGCTCAGACTTAAGCTGAAATAAAATTTATTCATCTTTCCTAAACAAATAGGAAGGAATTATCTGGTAATTACTTTTGATAACTGGACACCAAGAGAAGTGTTTGGTAGCAGATATATTTTTATAAACACACACACACACACATATATATATATACACACTTCTGTCACACTGTGGGTGAAATCCTCTTCTTTCAGTTCTTATAGGATATAACACGTCTTACTGAAACACACGATACCTACCACTTTAGCAACCTTCAGTTTCACTATGAGTTTTGAATGTGTGAAACAAGGAAATGAGCACAAAAGAAATACAAAAAGCAATGGTCCTGCTGAGGACTAATAATACTCTTCCATGTTTAAGAAAAACTAGCCTTTCATTAAAACTTAATCTGTTTTGGAAACTTTTTATGAAATCTCTTCCATACAACCCTCTTCTCCCTTGGCCCTTCTCCAATCATGTGTGCACATTTTATCTGGTCCTTTCTTTTTTGAGGTACATGTGATGCCCAGAAGGTGCCATTAACTGCTGATGGAGGGAGCCAGCTGGCTGGCTTGAAGAACCAAGCTGAAGGTGGCTGTTAGCTTTAAGATAACAAAGACATGGGAGGAGAACAGACCATCTCTCTGGCTCCCATATAGGTGATAAGGACACTGGGATTACAGTAGGAAGGAAAGCTCAGTGTATTTCCTTTTTAAAGGTCATGAATGCCAGCGAAAGGTTTGCTTCCAAAATAACAGCTCAAGCAGGACAGCATGAGGGTTATGGAAGGGCATGCTTTTTTGATCATTCTAATTTTGGATGTTCTGCATAGCTCTGTTATTTTTCTTAAAATAACAGCTCAGACCCTCTCTGTTCTGCTTATAGTGTTTAATGATTGTGCATTGTAGGTGGAAAGATTATACCCAAAGTGTTCCTTAAGGACTCCACACTCTACCAAACATCATTACTTTACTACAAAATCCTTCCTAATATTTATATTATTCATTTCTTCTTCCGTTCACTCTGTCTTTTATAATATCTGTATGGAGAGAACAAAAAAATCCTAAAGCTCCATGGATGCTATTTGATAATTTTCCAGAGGAAGAACTATTTAACACATAGGATTCCTACAGTGCCAAAAATGTATTATTTTAATTTGCAGTGGCAGATATGGGAGAGAGAGGAAACAGGGATGGAGTGATAGGAGTTCTATAAACAGTGTTTAAAGTGACTCCACATGCTTTATAAAGGCAGGGACATATCCATGGTTCCAGTCTATGACATGAGATCTCCTTATCTGCTTAAGAAAAGGAAGAAATTTGTCTAATTGTCATCACCTCACAGCAGTCTAATCCCAAATCTTGTTCTCAGCTACACCCCAGATATTCCATAATTATTTCAGTACAACACAGATGATGTCAGGGAGAGAATTAAGTTGGCTGCTTAGGATGAGAATTGTTTAATTGAGTAATTGATAGAGCTTGCCAATCCATCCTTAATTCCAATGCCTAGTGAGGGCAGGATCAAATAGCATTTCCACCCTGTCTGCTGGCACCAATTACACTTTGCACATTTGAAAGTCTTCTACTACATGTGCTGCAAATATCACCCTTATGGCCAACTTGATCTTGTTAGCCCTGAGCTTTGGGCAGGGTCTGAAAACTCAGGACACCTATACTCAAATGCTCTTGGGAACCCAGTCCTGTAAGTTTACATGTAACTGAATATACACTGACAACATCAAGTTTGGGGCAGAATACAACAGGCACGAGATGGGAGGCTGATTCATTTCCCTCTCAAGGAGTTTGGACCCACACCTCTAACCTCTTAGGGGAGTGTCCTAGCTAAAGCCTGTGCTGGTGACTCTGGTCTCCTTTGGCTCCTTGTTTGTCTTTAGAAAACAGAAGTGCAAATGCCAAGGGCAGGGAGCAGAGAGAAGTCAGATGTGATTGTTAGGGGCTGCACACTCCAGCCCTCTAGAAGCTGGATTCCTCCCAGGTGTAACTTCAGGTTACCCTCTGTTTGCAGGAAGTTTTTTAAGATGCCTGAAGATCAGGCTGGAAAGTTGACATAATATGCCTTCCTGTTTCTTGTAGTCTTCACAAGACCAGTGTTTTGGGTTAGCTACACTGCTAGCCTGAGCTGACATGCCTGGTTTTACATCCTCCTGTGCCTCACCAGAGGCTCTGTTTCCTCTAAGCTGTGCTTAGCAGGTTTTTGTGGAGGAACAGAGAAAGGCAAGAGGCTGGGCCAGAGCCCACCCTGCCGTGGGCAGAGATGGGGCAGGGCTGCGCTCTGGACCCAGAGGTCTGCCATCAAACAGCGGTTCCCTCTCCCCTTCCTTCCCACTCCAAAGCAGCCTTGAATTCCATGTTTGTACCAGCAATTCAGGCAGATGGAGGAACTCAGCTGAGAACATAGTGTCTTGGCCCCCTTATACACTTTTAGACCAGGTAATTTGCTGTGCCTTGCAGGCTCCCATTACATGTAGCTGTGGTTTGGGGTGACTTTGTGTAAACAGATGACTCTTCAGAGCCTGTGGAGTTAACATAAGTTTCACTATGCAGGTTTTCTCTGTGTTGCTGATCATTTTAGCAAACAGAATAGAGAAGTAGAGAGGGAGTGAACAACAGATGGAACACAGAAGTGAAGAGGGAAGAACATATAAGAGAAGAACTAAGAAAACTCATAAAGAGGAAGAAAAAACAAAAAAAAAGGAGAAAGGAGGATAAGAAAAAGAAAAATAAAGAGCCAAACCGGCAGCCTAAACTATACTCAAAAACTACTTTGTACGTACCCTGAAATGACTAGAGAGGTCCACGGGGCTCAAGTACTGCTAGGGGCATTGCCAGTAAGGCCCTAGCGTACATAATCTGTGGGTAACCCAGCCATACTACTCTGTCACCCTCACCAGAGAGAAGAGTGGAGAGAATGGCAGCAAAGGTGTCCCTAGAGTAAGGACACAGCACACATAAAAGTAACAAGAGAGATAGCAAGCCATTTTGCTAAACTGGCAACATAGCACTCATACCGGAGAGAAGAAATATATCTGCAACAACCTCACTACAGCACTCTCCAGCTTCTTTATTTTTGGTTTAAGTCTAATCAATGCAAACATAGAAAAGCAAATTACGCCATAAACCACCATATAAACACTTCTGATGCCACAAACAGTGCACAGGTTTGGCAGTCTGCATGGTGGGACTGCTCCAGACATTCAGCAGAGGAAATCTGAAAACCTAGTTTAATGCTTTTGGTAATTATCAAAATAAAAATGATCTGTAAGTTATGGAAAAGTGAATATGCATCATTTTGATACTATTTGAAGGCATTTTCTCTATTATAATGAATACCAAAGTAACTATACTCTGTGAAAGTGCTCATAGAGTCTTGCTTTCCAAAAATGAATACAAACAATGAAACAAATGAATACAAGTTACACACAAATCCAAGATTGTTTCAAAAGACTACTCTATAGTCAGTGCAGGCAAATGGGTATGTTAAACTTCCGTATTTCCCAGCTAACATACAACAAATTTATGCAAGTTAAAATGTTAAAATTTGGGAAAAGCAAATACAATGCAGGGACAGTATTTCTACTGCAGAATTTTCTGTGAGAAGACCCATTTCTTTGTACTGGTGCCACCTCCCAGACAATATTAATGCAGCTATGCTGGATAGGAAGCCCTTAGACCAGAAGGAATATCTAAAATGACTGAACTTCAAACATGAAGCTAGGATGATGCCAAAATAGCAAGTGAAGGGAAAAAATATTATTTAATAAATAATAAAATAAATAAATAATTTAATAAAAATTATTTAATAAATAAGATGTCCTTGAAAGTTCATTGCTTGTTGCATCTGTTACTGTATCATGTTAAGCTGTCAGATTTTTTTAATCAACTAACTTTCTTTGATTTCCATTAAGCTTGTCTGCAAAGGTTGCCGCCTGCTGACATACATTCTGAAGATATAAG
The DNA here is from genome assembly GCA_003713295.1 of Parotia lawesii. Classification (NCBI taxonomy): domain Eukaryota; kingdom Metazoa; phylum Chordata; class Aves; order Passeriformes; family Paradisaeidae; genus Parotia; species Parotia lawesii. The sequence continues at coordinate 132,067 of RAHM01000155.1, read as the reverse complement.
TATTTTTTCCATTTGGTTGTGGAATAGATGGGTTCCTATCTCATTGGGCAAAAGAACCCATAACAAATAATAAGGCAAACTGTGAGAAGTAGTTTCAGACTTCATTGGAAGTCTTCCCACAAGCCTTAGTGAGCTCTGATTATGTCCTATGAAGAATTATCAAGGTTATCACTTTTCTTTTACCAAGCATTTACTGTGAAAAAACCCCCATGTTTCTTGATGGAAAGAAGAAGTTTTTTCCTGAAGCCTACTACCAGCAGATGATGGTAATTTCCCAGGGAGAAGTGAAAAGACAGTGAGCTTCTTAGTACTATCATACTAATGCAGGAAGAAAAAACCTGATCTGGCCCACTTCTCATTTTCAGTCATCCCAGGTCATGTTCATGAGCAATTGTTTATTTATTACGAATTCCAATTCTATTAGTGATGGTAATCCAAAACGGGAAGAGGAATATTTAGGGCAATATCTTTATCTTGATTGTGTTCTCCATTTAAGCAGACATATGCCTCGTAAAAGGCACAGGGCAAGAAGCCTTATCTCCATAGACAATTAAGTTAATGATTTAATCACGGACTTCATTTGTCACTGGGTCTACACGCATGTGACTGTGAGAAAACAAGTGTTTGTAGAAGTGGTATTGAAAAAGATTTTACTAAACTCAATGACTATTATTCCCAGCTCAGGTCTGTTTTTCTAAAAGCTTCCACTATATTTGTGTTGCCTCATCAGCATCTGCACTCATTGATTTTGGATACTTTCTGTAAATTCATATTTATTTTTACACAGTAGTCCAAATTTCACAAGGTAGTCCAAATTTTTGTCTTCTCCCAGCTCCAAACAGTGGCAGAAGAAGTGGTCTTTTCATTTAAAATGTAAATAATCTTTTAGGTTAGCTTTGGATATTGTAGCATAGAAACTTGAAGGCTGATTTGGGTGTCTTAACATAGACTTAGTTTATATATAGTATGCACACAGTTTATATACTCAGATTGAATTTATTAACATACACTTCCTATGTGTTAATGGAGTCCATTTTTCAAAATGTTCTGCTCAAAATGTGGGTGTTTATTCCTGGAGAACATGGGTGGAAAACACACCTTGCACAGGATTCTTTAAAGAATAGGGTAGTAGGTTTGACACTGATTTTAGAGGGAGTCTGATGTGAGTTTGGACACGATTTTTTACCTTCTGCCTGGAAGGATTCATGCTGCCATTGAAGGAAAACAGCAGGGAAAATTGTAAGGAGGGATCAGATGTGTACTACCTGAAAATACTTAGTCACCAGTAATGGACATATTCACCTTTGTACAGGTGTTCTTGTCATTTTCAAAGTTTGACAAATAACTTTAAGCAGTGTAGATTCAGTTTGGAGCACTTCACTATATAAATGAAATTAATTCATTCTAATAAAATCCCTTGGTCAGATCCTGAGACAGATGCAAGTTTTGCATAAATAGCAAATGAGAGAAAACTGTGTAAATAATTTGCTGCTTAGTTTAACATCTGTATAACCTAATACATTTAAAACCAAAACATATTTGGAAGAGCAAACCGAGAGTTCATTAAACCTATTAAGATAATGATAATTATCACCATAATAACTGTTGACAAGAATCAGTGATTGAAAAAAACCCAGCTGCTTGTTCAATAAAGCTGAAGCTCAGCAACTGCTCAACTTTAGCTCAAGAAATCTAATAGTGTTAAATTTGTCACTAATCCTTAGCACATCCAACAGAAACAGCTGTTAGTTTTCATTCTTTGTTTGTAGATGCCCATATTTCAGGCCTCAAAAGGAGAACAGAATTGCACTCTTACAGGGCATGGTTTCTACAGTCCTATGTATTCAATTAAACACGGAATTTCTCTTCCAGAGAAGAGAAGCTGTTCGGCCAATTTGGCCCCCTTTAGTCTTCCTCCACTTTTATCTGTTTCATCTTTTTCTGAAAGAGCAAACATAAGTGCAAACCTCCTAATAAAGTAACCCATTTCCCTTTGTCGTATCACTTTCACTCAGCCTTATTTCTGGCTTTATGATTTTGTTGCCCAGGAGAAAAATCAGAACAGTGGTAGTCAGTGTTTAAATTTGAGAAACTTCATAACCTCACGTTTTTATGGCTGGACATATTATTAGTCTATAGACAGAAGGTACTTTCATCCAGGCAGCAGAATCTTGATTCTACTGAATTCTTTAGAAAATTTGCAGTTGACTCCAGTACCAGGTATTAACTGGAGACTGTAACAACATATTTGCTTGTAGAGTGAATAGCATCATTTACACACTTTCTTTAATCCTTTGTCTTATAAATGAGTGGACATGAGAAAGTAAATGGTGATTCATATTCTGCATTAAACTCTCTTCCTCTTTCATGGAAGTTAACAAGGTTATTAGCTGCTGCATAGACATTCTATTTTGGAAATTCCGCAACAACTGTCTCAAGTCACTGTAACGTGTCTTTTCTTGTTTTGAAAGGGCAATAAGAGCTAATTTTTGGGTTTTTTTTCCAAAATATTGTATTTGCATTTACATAAAGAAATAAAATTTGAGGATGCTTGTCTCTTCTACAGAAACTGACTTTTTAAAAAGTTCTGGAGTGCTCAGTTTAGTGGGGGGTGTTATGTTTAAGGGCCAATACAGCATGGAAATCTCTGTCTCAGTGAGTTTCCAGGCCAAGTTTTCAAAACCAAGTAGCTGATATATTACTGATAAAAGCTAGAATTTTCAATGATCATCCAATGTTTAGAATCACACTACATAGAACTACACTTTAAATAATAAATTCTGCAGAAAGAAAAAAGTTTTAAAGTCCTTATATAGGAAACACAAAAGGTCCCTAGGTGATAATTTGAATACAAAAATATTTAAATAAAAATAAATACTAAAATAATGCCAAAAAATTTAAATTCAAACTCCCTCCCTGCCTTATTTGTTGTTGAGTATTAAAATGACATCTGCTACTCCAGAGCCAGGTAGAAAAAGCGTACTATGGTCCTGTACTAAAACTTAAAAGTTCTCTGCTGAAGTTATTTAAAGAACAAGGGACTGTTCCCTAACTATATTCTGCATTTTCAACAAGAGACAAATCTGTTTTCTCTTCTATGGCTTCCTCAGAACTCATGTTTTTGTGGAATTAGGTTCTGGACATGGTTAAGATCATGCTTCCATTCAATTTAGCAAGGGTTTGCTACCAGAATGAAAGAAGACATAATTAATGTATATATTATGGCAATTTAAGGGGGAGAAAAACCAACAAGGTGATCCATGCTTAGACTTCCCCTTTTCTTTTAAGTCCTCTATGTGTTGGATTATACAGCATGTCTCCAATTGTGCTGGTCACTGACTATAAACACTTTTCCTTGTAGGATTGGTCCTGTGATGCCTGTAGCTGTGGCCAGTGGAATAAGCCCATATGCTCATTGAAAGCAGTCAAAGGTTAGTAGTGCAAGGAAATTGTTTCTTTCTTATTTCAAAGAGTTCTTCATCTCTCTGTTCCATAAAGAGCGAAACTTTGCACAAAACAGTGTGTAGAAGAAGGGAGTAATTGGAAGCCAAGAAAAAAGAGAGCAATTAGACACAACTCACTGTAATTTCTGTGTATTTTTGGCAGCATTTCAATAATCCAACAAAAGCAGTAAATAACATAGCTGGGTCCTCAGTTGCTATGGGCTTTCTAAAGAATTTTATACACTTACTGCTGGGAAAAAAATGAGATACAAGGTTGAGCGATGTTTGAGGCACATACTTCATAGGGAAAAACTTGATCTAGAAGCATTATGTTCAAATTGTGCGAGTTCACTTTGCTAAAAAGGATTTTTAAAAGCAGGTTTTCTTCTTTGGAAAGAAGCTGAGAATTTTTCAATATTCAGGGGATTCCCTTCCCCTTCTCCCTTTTTAATAAGTCAAACCTTTGTACCAAAGAGTTTTCAAGATCTAACTGTTCCTTATTTTCACCAGGGAGCTAGGGTGACAAGGAAACAGTAGGATGAATACCCAGTAAAAATTCTCTCTGATAGAACATACACACATATAATTACATATATATGTATGCATGCATACAGACATAGTGCGCAATTTTGGGTACCATATTATATGAATGATATAAATCTTTTAAAGCGTATCCAAGGGAGGGCAATGGAGGGCCATGAGGGCCCCGTGAGGGGAAGCCATATGAGGAGCAGCTGAGTTAATTTGTCCTGTTCAGCCTGCAGAAGAGGAGACTGAGGGGAGACTTCATTGCAGTCCACAGCTCCCTCATGAAGGGAACAGGCAGGGCAGGTACCAATCTCTTCGCTCTTGTGACCAGTGAAAGGAATTGAGGAAACAGCCTGAAGCAGAGTGAGGGGAGGTTAGGTTTGAATATCAAGAAAAGGTGGCTGGGCACTGGAACAGGCTCCCCAGGGAAGTGGTCACAGCACCAGCCTGACAGAGTTCAAGGAGCGTTTGGACAATGCTCTCAGGCACATGGTGTGATGCTTGGGGGTGTCCTGTGCAGGGCGAGGAGTTGGACTTTGATGATCCTTGTGGGGCCCTTCCAAATCAGGATGTTCCATGATTACATGAATTGATATTTTGTATATATAGGTACACTACTTCTAGTCAGTGCACTAGCAACTCAAAGTAATATTGTGGTATAATTTTTAGATACTTGTACAAGTTGTAAGCAATTATTTTATCTTTTCCCTCTATCCAATGTGGTTTTTGAGTCATAAGTTTAGATAGCATTCAATTTTTCCTTCAGTTAGTCCTCCTTCTTCATGCATTGTTTGATCCCTTTGTCTAAACTTTTCGTCTTAGAGTTTTGTCACTGAGCCTTTAGCTTCACATTTTTATCTCAAAGGTAATTACTCAGTCTACACTATTAGAAGGAAGCAATCTGTTTGCAGGAAGTTTTTTAAGATGCCTTCTCTTGTCCACGGCCTAACTAGGTCACAGAGATGTGCTTTTATCTATCTTTAGAAGAAGGTTTATCCAGCATGGATCTTCCCGAAATAGAAATAGGAGTGTATTTAGTACTCCACTCACCTTCATGCTCTCCACCCAGCATTTCCAAGAATGATGGTATAAATAGCATCAGCATGTCACAGGTGATAGAGGGAAAATGTGTCTAGTTTTCCAACCAACCTTTGCCTGGTTGGCTAGATACATGCACACAAACACACACATTCATAAAAGTGCATCCCTCAGGAGGACCACAAGGATGTCACAAGCTTATGCAGAGAGAAAACTGGAATGGCCAAAGCCCAACTGGAGCTTAATCCAGCTACTGCCACAAAAAATAACACAAGAAGTTTCTATATATACATTCACACCAAAAAAGCAGGCCAAGGAGAATCTTCATTCTTTGTTGGATGTGGGGTGAAACTTAGCATCAAACAGTGAAGAAAAGGCTGAGGTACTTTGTGCCTTCTTTGCTTCAGTCTTACATGGTCAGACCAGTTGTTCTCAGAGTGCCCAGGCCTCTGAGCTGGGAGACAAGGAACAAAATGAAGCCCCCATAATCCAAGGGGAAATGGTCAGCAACGTGCTACAACACTTAGATGTGCACAAGTCTGTGGGACTGATGGGATCTGCCCAAGGGTACCAAGGGAGCTGGTAAAAGTGCTCACTGAGCTACTTTTCATCATTTACCAGCACCCCTGGTTGTTTGAGGAGGTCCCAGTTGACTGGAGGTTGGCAAATATGACTCCCACCTACAAGAAGGTTTGGAAGGAGGGTGGTGGAGCAGCTCATCCTGAGTGTCATCACACAACACATACAGAACTACCAAGGCATCAGGCTCAGCCAACATGAGTTCATGAAAGACAAGTCCTACTTCCCCAACAGGAACTTATTCTATGACTCGCTTAGTGGAAGAGGAAAAAGCTGTGTATTCTGTGTTCCTGGACTTCAGCAAAGCTTCTGACACCATTTCTCACAGCATTCTCCTGGAGAAACAGACAGCTCATGGCTTCATGGGTGCACTGTTTTGCACGTAAAAAATGTCAGGACGCCCTGGCCCAGAAAGTGGTGGTGGATGGAGTTACATCCAGCTGGCAGACAGTCACCAGTGCTGTTTCCCAGGGCTAAGTACTGGTGCCAGTTCTGTTTAATATCTTTACTGATCTGAATGTGGGGATCAAGAGTAGCCTCGCTAAGTTTGTGGACGACTCCAAGGTGGGTGGGAGTGTTGATCTGCTGGCGGGAAGGAAGGCTCTGTAGAGGGATCTGGACAGGCTGGATCATGGGCTGAGGCCGATGGTGTGAGGTTCAACAAGGCTCAGTGCTGGGTCCTGCCCTTGGGTCACAACAACCCCAGGCAGTGCCACAGGCTGGGGCAGAGTGGCTGCAAAGCTGCCCACAGGAAAAGGACCTGGGGGTGCTGGTGACAGCAGCTGAACATGAGCCAGGCTGTGCCCAAAGGCCAATGGCATCCTGGCCTGTATCAGCAACAGTGTGGCCAGCAGGACCAGGGCAGGGACTGTCCCCCTGTACTCGGCACTGGTGAGGCCACACTTCAAATCTTGTGTTCAGTTTTGGGCCCCTCACTCCAAGAAGGACATGGAGGTGCTGGAGCATGTCCAGAGAAGGGCAGCAGAGCTGGGGAGGGGTCTGGAGCACAAGTCCTGTAAAGAGTGGTTGAGGGAGTTAGAGTTATTTAGCCTGGAGAAAAGGAGGCTCAGGGGAATATAATCACTCTCTACAACTGCCTGAAAGGAGGGTGTAGCCAGGTAGGTTTTTGCCTCTTCTCTCAGGTAACAAGTGACAGGACAAGAGAAAATGGCCTCAAGTTGTTCCAGGGAAAAAACCTCTTACAGAAAAGGTGGTTAAGAAGTGAACCAGGCTGCCCACAGAAGTGACCGAGTTACCATTCTTGGAGGTGTTTAAAAGATGTGTAGATGTGGTGCTTACAGACATGTTTTTGTGGTGGACTTGACAGTTAATGGCTGGACTCGGTGGTCTTAAACGTCTTTTCTAACACAAATGTTTTCTGATTCTACGACTCTAGAAGGACAAGGGAAAAGGTAGCAGCTTTATTTAAGATGAACCAAAATTTATAACCAATGTTTTAGATGAACCACAAATTCTGATGAAGCTTCCCATATGATCAGTGGAACATAAAATTTTGCCAGGAGAAAATTATTAATCTGCTTTATCACATTGTATCATCAGATATGCTCAGAGCATTTTTAGGTGTCAGTTACTCTGGAGTCCCAGGGGTTTTGTTGACATCAGTTCTATATTTAGCTTTTTAGTGGTGATTTTGCCCACCTGTTTAGAAAGAAAGAAACAAACAAAAAAATCGTAGATAAAGCCCACTAAAGTGAATTTAATTTGGAGAGTTGTCAAATGTCTTTCCTCCCCCAGATCTGCCAGGCAAATATCTCTGGGATTAAAACAAAGAAAATAAATTAATCTCCGCCTTCTTATTACAATACAAAGTGAGAGTAGGCAGGAAACATGGCGCAAAACCTGATGGTACACAGTGTCCTTAGATCACTTGGCCATTGTTTTCTCTCACAGCAGCACATGTTAATGATACAAAGAAGTTTAACATTTTTTGGCTTTGGCTTTTCATGTCACAACCATAATAAATGTTCATATTATTGTTTGTATTGCCATATCCTTTAGATGCACCGCCAATTTCTAGAGCCTGTGCATGCGCAGCCAAGGACTGAATTTTGCCCACAAACAGACTGACTGAATTAAATTAAGCAGAAACATTGCCATACAAATTCAGCTGTGAAGTACTGTGTCATGGTACAGAATGTTTACGTTATAAAAATGTTGTGTGGGTCAAATCTGCTGCAAGAAGACCAAGGCTTTTTTGCTTTTCACTTAAAAATTTAATTCTGCTTTAAAAGGCCTTTGTCTTATATGGACCTAAGTCATCCTTAGTTGTATTTAGTTAAAAAAAACCAACAACCTTCAAAATAATGAAATAGTCAATAGAATGTTAAATCCAGAAGAACAGGAAGAAATAAAGACATTTGGGGTTTCTTTTGCTTATTTTAAGGAATTTGGGCCACAGAGAAAAAAATCGAATATGATGAAGAACGAAGAAACAAATTTTAATGTGGACAGTAGCCGAGCCTCTCCCTTCTCCCGCTGCCTGCAGCCACTCAGCCCTGTTACAAAGCCACACAGAACAACTCCGTTTGATGAAGAATTCAGAACACACCTCTCACATTTCCGCTATGGTCCTCCTCCTCTTGAAAACATGGAAACATTCCAGGGGTCCTTGGAAGGAGGGTCTCGTAAACGCAAGAGCATGCCAACAAAAATGCCTCCTCCCATCACCCTTGAGGATTCCTCTTCACCACCAGACAGACCTGAAGATCACAATGACATAGGCTCTTCCAGTCTCCCTTTGGTGTTCCAACAGCCAGCTCAGCCCAAGTACAGTTCCCAGATGATTGACCTCTGCAACTTTGGTTTTCAATTCTACAGAACTCTGGAGCATTTTGGAGCCAAGCCCATTAAGCAAGAACCAGTGAAGCCTAACATGGCATGGCCCAATAGCCCAGCATTCATGCAGGCTCCTTACCCTTATTATCCTAAAGTCCACCCTGGCTTAATGTTTCCTTTCATTGTGCCACCAAACTTTCATTTCAGGAACACTTTTCAAATGAAAAGACCTCCAGAACCACCCTTCAGGAGGGCTGAAGTAAGAGAAAGTGGTGAAAACAAACAGAAAGTGGAAAGAGTAGATGTCAACCTTCAGATAGATGACAGCTACTATGTTGATGTGGGGGGTGAACAGAAACGCTGGCAATGTCCCATGTGTGAGAAGTCCTATACATCCAAGTACAATTTGGTGACCCATATCTTGGGGCACAGTGGCATTAAGCCACATGCTTGCACCCGGTGTGGCAAGCTTTTCAAGCAGCTGAGCCACTTGCACACACATATGTTGACACACCAGGGCACTCGGCCGCATAAGTGCCAGGTGTGCCACAAGGCTTTCACCCAAACCAGTCACCTTAAGAGACACATGATGCAACATAGTGACATCAAGCCTTACAACTGCAGGATCTGTGGCAGGGGTTTTGCCTATCCCAGTGAGCTGAAAGCACACGAGTCTAAGCACGAGAGTGGACGAGAGAACATTTGCGTGGAGTGTGGTCTGGACTTTCCAACTCTGGCCCAACTGAAGAGACACCTAACCACCCACCGTGGCCCTATACAGTACAATTGCACCGAATGTGATAAGACCTTCCAGTACCCAAGTCAGCTGCAAAACCACATGATGAAGCACAAAGACATTCGCCCATACATCTGCACTGAATGCGGCATGGAGTTTGTGCAGCCCCACCACCTGAAGCAACACTCCCTGACTCACAAGGTAAGCCTTGCATCTGAAGGTAGCATAGGGATTACAGGCTACTAAACACAAACATACCCACCTCCTCAGAAACGTGGCCTCTTGCCAGCTGCAGAGGCTTACCCAGAAACCTCAGCATTGCTGGCAGTAGTATAAGCCAGATGTCTTTGTCAGTCTTAAGAACCTACATGCAAACCCAACTTTGTTGTAAGCAGGAGTTCAATTAAACCACCTGTGTTACTTCCCCCAATTGGACTCACATCTCTCCGTTTCTTGGGGGTTTTTTCAGAATGATCTTCTGTAAAATAACATAATATTGCAGAGCTGTATAACCGCCCCCCAACCCCAAAATTTTAAAATATTCTTTTTACTGAAAGCCAGTTCTCCTACTTTGTTTCCTTAATTAGGTAGTAGAGGAGTTTGTAGTGGACTGTAGGAAAAAAAAAGTTATTACTCATCAGATTTTGAAGAATCATTATAATGAGACATTTAAAAACCAAAAAACCCTAAGAAAAATTCCCCTTTGTGCATATGTTATCCAGAATGCCAATTAATAGAAATGGACAAGCAGACTCATAATCACAGCCAATTCATGTCAAGTGGCAGTCTTGCCATTTCTGAGAGCAGTAACAGCAGAGTCAGCTTAGGGAAGAAGCAAGCTCTTGAATATTTCCAAAAAAGGTTGCTTTCAAAAATAGGAAAAATATAATTGTTCTGTTCAAGAACCTCTGAAATTGACTATCCACTTTTACAAAAATAATAAGACAATAAGAAGACCTTCCACTTTAATAAAAATTTTCTTCCAGATTTGCATGTTTTTCCTTTAACATTTGAATTTTGGCTTTTACATGAAAAGGATTAAAAATACAGAAAGCTAGAGCACTTGAGTCTTGTAGCCACGTATTCTTTGAAAACCCAACAACCTCTACTTCCATATTTGCTTTTTCTTTTCTGCTTCAAGCTTAAAATTTCTCTTCCTCCTGGAGATTCCCTGGTCTTTGGATTTACCATGCAAGATTCCACTAATTGAAGACTTGGTAGTTTTTTTTGTCACAGGAAACAAAATGCCCCTGAGCCCCGAGAGAGCTTCTGCTTCTTTGTCCTCAGCTGCAGGTGAATTCAGCTGTGAATATAGTTCACAGTACTTAGCTGACTAAATGCAGCCTCATATCAGATGAGCAGACACTTGAAGCTGCTGGTGACGTTGAGTTTAACTTTGTAATTAACTGTGAAAACTTTCACTGACAGTCATTTCATATGTTTTTAAAGAAGGCCTGTGGAAGGAGTAATTGCTCTCAGCGCCTCACTAGTAAATCCTTATTACCTTCTGCAAGTTAAACTCTTAGGCTGTTTAGTAGCAAACTCTTCGATTTTCATAGTATCTAAATCACTGTTTGAGAAGTTGACAGACCCCTCAGGTGTGAGTAAGAATATTGAATTATGTAGTAGTAAATTAAGTGGTTAGCATAAAAGGTGATAAAAATGTTCTATAAATCTCATATAAAATGAGATCATTCCATTAGTGTTACTGAAAATCCCACTAAGAATAAACAGATTTTTCTCTTTTCAATAAATGTAAGATGTATAATCTTATTTGGTGATATTGCTTGACTACTCTCAGTCATTTCAGATTATTTTCTACAGCTTTCTTCAAAATAGGGCTGTTCCTTTGTCATAATCCAGTCATATTCAATTATTAAAGGCAAGCACTACTTCAGCCTTTTAATCAGTGGGCTTTTATTCTTGGTCAATACGTGTATATGTTTAATCAATACTCTACTTAAGCAGCAGAGTAGGACAGGGAAGCTCTGACACTGACTGTGCCACATTGATTTGTAAACAAACTTCATTATTTCATTAAGCTTACATTTTGTTTTACTTCTCTGTTTCTCAGAAGCTTGTAAGAGTTTGTCAGGAAAAAATACACAGGTACCTATTACTTGAAAAAATGATAAAAGTGAAACAATTTATTATCAACTTCACCAATACAGAATGAATAATTTATACATTGCTGTACTGAAGATTAAATTACCTAGAAAATTTTCCATCTACAGAATTTTTCTTTTCTTTCAGGGTGTGAAAGAGCACAAATGTGGAATTTGTGGCCGGGAATTTACCCTGCTGGCCAACATGAAGCGACATGTCTTGATCCACACCAATATCAGAGCCTACCAATGTCATTTGTGCTTCAAGAGCTTCGTGCAAAAGCAGACTCTCAAGGCCCACATGATTGTTCACTCTGATGTCAAACCCTTCAAATGCAAGGTAAGTGCATTTGGTGGCAGAGGCATTAACTTACAGTATATTTCTCCGATAATAGCATTTTATTTTATGGTAGAATTAGAAAAACAAAACTTGCTAACACATACTGCAGTTGCATTTAAATTAGCATAAACCAGTCCGGTTTTCTTTTTTTATTCAGGTTCTGCTTATGTAGCACAAAATAATGGAGGTAAATACCCGTGGTTTACTCCCTTTCCCTTCAATATCAGTAACTTTCATCCTCACATAGTTTTGGGGTTTTTTTGCCTTGTGAGCATTCAACTGACACAGATGGTTGAGGACAATAAACATATCTGACATTTGCTTAGTCCAACCATCCAAACGATGTCTAAGTGTTTAATAGCTTGAAACACTGACAAAGAGCATAAATCATGCACCCTGCAGAGGATCATGGAAAAGCAGCAGCCACAACTTCACACAGTGATGCTACGCAGCAGTTCAAGAAAGGAGTCAGGAAAAGCCACAGCAAAATACAACTACAGGAGGGATTTGAAAGGGCCAAGTGTAATTACCAGACTGAAATTCAGAGCAGGACATCAGTATGCTAACAAAACAGCCTCTGAGACCGTCTGGCCTTTGTACGATCCTGTGCAAATTCCAGTTCTCTGCTTCCCCCCAGCACCAGAGGCTGACATACCCTTTCCATCCTCTCTTCTCCTCCCTCCCCATAAAACATTAAGGCTTTCTTGACCCTGCTCAACTCTAATATATTCCTTATGAATTATTCATGTCTATATTCTTACTTGGTATTGGATGCTACATAAGTCCTTTTGCTGCCAATCTGGTTCATTACTGTAGTCATATCTCGTGAAGTCAAAGGTCGTAGATTTTTTCCCCACTTTAATTTGCTCTAAAAGGGCTGTAAATGCAGAGTGGAGCATATTACCCAGCTTGTGCATGAGTAACTGAAGACTGATTTGGACGAAATTTCTAGAACTACTTCATCCTACATCTTTATGGTATTAAATATTTTCTTGAAAGGAACATCTCATGAAGAAGCAGAGATGGACAAAAAATTTTAAATGGAATTATTTTCTCTTGAAAAAATGTAGAACTTCAAAATGTCATAGGAATATATGATATTCAGTGCTAGTTTTAATAAGAAAATATCAAAATGAATCTTTCTGACTTCATCATTTTTCTTTGTTAACTTCAAAAAAATTTTCCTTTGTAAAACTAGCAGCAAATTCTACCAACTTCAGTATTTTGTTTTATTTTAATTTATGTCCTATTAAAATATTATTTGTATAGTAGGGCTTACATTATTCTATGTTGATAAAATAATTTCTTTTACTGAAATTCTTAGGCTGTAACATGTCAGGTCTGCTGGAGATTTTCATTCTTTGAGAACATCTGCAAACCTCCTTTTTGTTCCTATTTGGTTGAAGTCCTCATCTGACTCCTCAAAGTTCAGAAAAGAAACTCAGTTTTTGGATCAGGTTTTGTGGGTGCAGTATGTGGATCCACATGACTTTTTAGGTACGTGCAGATTAACTGGAAGGCTGTGTTCAGCTCAGTGTTTGATGATGACAGACTATTGAAACTTGGAGAGGGCAGTAGCTGGAACTGGGAAATGGAGTATCACCAGTATGTTTTCCAGCCAGTAACAAAAGCTCTACAGGAACACCTGTTTTTCTTATTTTTTTACTTTTCTGTCCCCACCCAGTGTCCCTAGGAGGAAAGAAACAAGTAAGCACAGTGAATCTGTTTCTCGTATGGCTGAAGCAGTAAGAATCAACATCAGTGCCCCTGAAAGAGAAGATTGCAACAATAAGCAAAGGCAGAATCAGGAATTGCTCTTTTGCATTAGGAACATCCTAACATTATCTCTCTGACAGAGCCCTCAAAAGACTCTTGAAAGCAAATATTTCTGGCTGGTACTCGGAGGGTTAAGGCAATGACCAGATAGCAGCCTTTTGGCACCAAGCTCCTCCTCAGCAGAAGGAAGGATATAGCTGTATGAACAGCCTGCTTAACAATGGCTCACATGTCCCCGGGGAACCGCCTGCAAATAGATTTCATCTTGCTTTCTCTTGTACTTTTCAAAGCTTCCTGTTTTCTCACGGTCCTTTTGGACAGTTTACAGTCATTCTCCCTCTCCTTCTTTCTTTGAGGAAAGGAACACCCTTCTTATGAAGAAAAAAAAAAAGAAGAATGCAAGGGAAAGAGAGCACAGCAGTAGCCTTTATACTTCACCACATGCAATGGTTTTCTTTACCTTTTTCTCACAGCAAAGGAAAACATGAGCTTTCCTATGTGTCTAATCACAACTAAGCACAGACTATCAGAGGTGAGGGAGTAGCAAATAGTTGTCCCTTCTGTTTCCTCATCCAGCTGCAGCCTGGGTCTCTGTTTAATTTTCCTCTGAAGAGTGAACTTCTCTGTAGAATTTAAAGGCCTGAGCCCAAGTTGCCTTGTTTATTTCTGTTTAAGAAAAAAAAAGACCAAAGAGTTATGAAGGTTTTACACCAATTGGTGCAACAGTACTAATCCTGATTTGTAGAGAAAGATCTCATGAAATTTACTGTTGCTTTTAGTGCTGAAGTAATCAATGTTTCAGACCTCCAATAAAGGATGCAATGGATTTTTCTTCAGCCCAGACAGATATACACTGCAGCAGATGTTTTGAACTCCACTTTTTTCCCCATCTAAAAATGTGTGTTTTAAACAGGAGCCAAAACCAAAGAAAATGTGAGAGAGAAGTACTTGGAGAAGAAACAAAATAGGCTGACAAATCTAGAAGGACGATACTTCACGTGCTGGCTTAGGAGGAGAAAATCTAGAGTTGAACAAACATAGACTTTTCTAGCAAACTATACTGAAGTTCATTTCATCAGCCAGTGCAATGAAGTCTGTTCAGCAGACTTGCAGCTGAGGTGTTTCTCTTCAAGATGTTACTTTAATTTTGTCTGAAGCAGACAGCCTAACAGAAAGTCCACAAGTAAACCATGTTGTTCCTCATATCCCAAGTTCTCTTGCATAAACTTCTCATCTCCCTGAGTGCTACGGTGCACTGTAATGAGTTCTGCTGGAGCTCCCTCCCATGCAACTGCCACAGGGTCATCTTTCACACTCTGCTTAATCAGTGCTCACAAGCCTGTCATGTCACAGAGAAAGAAAATCTTGTACCATCTTCTAGTTTGATCTGCAGACTCAGGCTCTTCAATGAGCATTACCTGTGTACTCCAGCTAGATTTGAGTTGCAGTCTTCCAGCATATGAATGAGAAAACCTACTTCCTTTTACCTCTGGATCATAGATATTCACCTGGAAGGTGTCTTCTGCCTTTTTAAAAGGACCAGTAAAACAGAAATTATGCCACAGAGACCTATCATTCCAAAAAACAATCTTCCTATCTGCATTACTTTGATTTTCCTGCCACACCTCTGCACTCTAGTACCATTTCCTCATGTCCCCAGAGAAGATTTCAGGACACGAACATATTACACATCTCTAAGATGTGCCTGACTTTGGGAAATGGAAAACCTGTCAACTTTATTGAGAAACACAGAACTTTTATGCGAAAGAAATATCCTTTACCAAGTCCCCGTCTTTTCAGCATGAAGTAAGAGAAACAAATATTGCCTTGACAGAAAGAAACTAAACGCTCCTGCTAGATCAGTTTTAATACTCCAGACCTTTTACAGATACAAGTTTGCATGTAGTACTCTAGCCACTCATCTATTCAAAGTGATTTTCCTTGGTTACCAGCTCAGACAGAGACGACCTGCTATAGGAAAGCAAGTTCTGGTGACAACATAGGTCAGCCACAACACAAGCAGATAACCAGAAGCCTTCAGCAAAGAGGTGTTAGAGAGATATTACTGTTAACATTTTTGTATGAAAAGTAATATTGACATAATATAGGTTGTTCCAGCAGCTGTCATTATTCCTTGCAAATTTTCTGCGCCCATCAGTACTTCTCCTCTGTTTCCTTCCAGCACTTTCTGAGTTGTTTTTTAGTTCCATCATTTCTCTGAGTATAAACAGTCCTGCGTATTATCTTTGATTGTTTGTGAAGAAAACAGTATTCTTTCCTCAGTGGATGAATGACCCTTGGAAACAGATACCTTACTATTAAAAATGAATTTTCAGTGGCTATTCTTTTTCTTTCTTCCACGTTCTTGTCTAACACTTTGCTGATAAATTTATTTGCTAGAGTTTTTATTTTAGCAAAATCACAAACAGAAAATCACAAAAGGGTACATAATCAGCTGAAGCAAATAATTTTTTTAAAAGCAAGTGAATGTTTTCAGTCTTTCTTTTTGCATCACTGGCTCAGCTCTAGCTTTTATTTTAAAACAGTATACCTGCTAATTTTTGTATTAATGAACTGATTCATTAATTAACATTCATTGACTAACTCAAGAGAGGGTTTAAACCACAAAGCATATAGTACTGTTTCTCCAAGGATCCTTTTATTATTTACATTTCATCCAGATATTCCAGGTGATGACTTTCTGAATTTTAAGCTACAAGTTCTGAATCAGATCTTCTGTAATACCCAATAAATAAAATCAGAATTCAGATTATACAAAAATTCTGGTGGATTCTTAGTAATTTCTATTTAGCAATTGTCTACCAGATGGTTACTCTGCTAGACGGAGGTTTCAGTTACTCAGTAATGGTGATTCTGGCTCATATAGTAATAAAGAAAATTTTAAGAAATTAAAACCTTATGGCAAAACAAGTCAGGAAAAAAAAAAAAGAAGTAGAGAGCAAACAGAGGAGTTTGCAGAGGACGGAAATAGCCACTTGAATGTGAATAAAATTATAAATCCTGATAAGGAAAGCCCAGAAGACAAGTAAGACTAGATGTCTCTAATAGGATGTCAAACTCTCATGTCTTAGGAACGCATAAGAGTCCAGACTACAAAAGGGCTCATCTAAATAAACAACAACAATGAATAAAACCCACCCTTATTGTTCCATCAAAGGGAAAATTGCATGATCAATGGCTTGAACTGGCAGGAACACGCTTCAGGGAAAGCTGAGTCATTCTTGCAGGCTCAGGAGTGTTTAAATTGCAGCTTACTCACCAGAGACACCAAAACACACAAGTTGATAAACAAAAGACAAAGGGATCAGGGGAAAAAAAGGGTGGAAAGAAACACAGAAAAACAAGGAATTGCTTTTTCTAACTGTTAGCAAAATGGGCAGCCACTTAATTTCCATTTAAAGAGAAGTAATATTCTGCTTGAGTGTTTCACAAAAACATTTAATTGGTTTTATTTTGTAATTCCATCTCTGCCTGACAGTGCTCTTGATTAAAGGCTAGATGTATAAACTACAAATGGAATGGTTCACCAGGGCAGAAACTTCTGCTCTGAATCTCATTCAGATGAAGAGCCTTGCAGATTACTCCCTTAAGTCTTTCACCTCCTTACAACAGCATGGACTACTTTTGGGGAATCCTTGACTATGTGTCCCGGTCACCAATATTAAAAAACGTCAGCAGTTCAGAATGCCTTAGATACTCAACCATATAGTTTTGTCTGTAGGACTTTTGCCTGGGACTTTGAAAAACATATTGCAGCCAAAAACTGCCAGGGTTTAAGTTGAGAATTGTAGGTCCTATTTCCTTTTAAAATGTTGTCCTTGAAAACACTGCTTCAAACTAATAATTTTCATTTTTACCATTTTTACAGCTGTGTGGAAAGGAGTTTAACAGAATGCACAATTTAATGGGACACATGCACTTGCACTCAGATAGCAAGCCATTTAAGTGCCTCTACTGTCCCAGCAAATTCACCTTGAAGGGGAACCTAACCAGGCACATGAAAGTCAAACATGGGGTCATGGAAAGAGGATTTCACTCTCAAGGTAATAATTTTCAGCAAGATTATTCTCTGTGAGACCTGAATATGCGTATCAGTAAATACAAGTGGGTTTTGTACTACAGATCCACCAACTTGTGCCATAGATCCAATGTTATTGCAAGAGGTAAAATCCCATAAGCCTGTGAAGTTGCTATTAGCAGTAATGTTACATATTGCTATAATGACATACATATGTTGCTATTACTGTAATGTTACATATCAGAGATACGCAATAAATCCTAATTTAATCCTCAATTCACAGAAGCAGAGAATCTAAAACACTTATGGTTCTTTCTCACTGCTTATTGGATTCCAGTCTGGAACGGGGACAGAATCCTCGGTGGGTCTACATCCAGGAGCCTTGGACATTCTGTGCTGTATTGACATAGCTGGTGTCAGATAAAGGCCATAGGCTCAAGATCCCATTTACAAAGAAGCACGCATACAGGAGGAGGAGATATTCCTCCCCCATCTCAAAGTAAAAGGATTTTTGACTACTGAGGGTATCCTGCAAAACATTTCCTGTCTGCCACCTACCATATATACTTCCTGAAGTCATCTTCACATGTGTAAACATGTCAATGCTATCTAAAGAAGTAGGGCAATTAAGGAGAATTTTTTTGAGGGTTTGGGTATCCAAGATACATTTTTTAAGATTTTGCAGATAAATAATTCTTTAATGGGCAAGATTTCTTGTTGCTCCTCATATTCAAGCTTTAGGGCAGCCTAGCACACGTGTAAAATGCTTACTCTAATGACATTTGATGTAAAATTTATGAAGATCCTAATGGCTAATGAAATAAGTGTTTTTTCTGTAAATCTCCTACAGCACCATGCTAGTTAGACAACCACTTGTGACTGGAGGTCACCTAAGAGCTTTCCGTTGTACAGAGATTCTGCAGCCCTTGAGGCTTATAAAGATACAAGACAATTTGTGAGGCCTGACACCTGTTTACGAACTCTTTTAACAAATACAGCTCATTGCAAAGTAACATCTGCTATCTAGTGAGACTGCATAGATCCTCCAGAAACTGGATTCAATTACCGAGGAGAAAATAGAAACCAAAGAAAACAAAAGCAACTAAAATATTGACTTTCGTAGCTGTTTGCTATTGGGTGAAATCCTCACCCTGTATTTTTACTAGTCTTTAATGAAGCTGGACTCTGCCTGCAATATCTGAATTCTTTTCAATTTATCCTGATGATGTTTGGAGCATATTTGAGCCCACATATGCCTCTTGGATAATCTGTATTTCCAGCAAGAGGGAAGATACTGACAAATACTAAGACAAACCAGATCCAGGACTAGATGCAGATTTATACTACACTGCTCAAAATTATCATTTGTCTATAATGATTTCCTCAAGCTGAAGCACTATCCAGTGCACAGAGCTTTTCAGCTGATTGGTTTCTCAGTGCATGAAAGAGGAAAAATTAAGGAGAGTCATAGGCTGCTGAGACTGTTGTCCTTTCACCTTTAAAGTACTAACTTGGAACTCCAGTGTCCACAGAACAAACACATTAACATGTTTTTAGTGTCTTCCACTCCTCTGAAAAACAAGATACAAAACCTGGGACTTGTATTATGGACTGTGATGCTTTAGATCCCAGCTTTCTTTAAAAAAAAAAATAGGAAGGAGGAAGTGAGTAGGTTGATTGGCAGAATTCAGTTTACAAAAGGCCAGACCACCTCACTTTTCTTCCCAGCTGCATCATCCAGAGTCTGATGCAAACAACAGTGTTTTTTGTGTCCTAACTTGGCTGTGAAGTGTACACAATAGCACTCATTTTTGCAGCATCTCAAAGGAGATGCCATGAGATGTAAACAGTGACGTACTTGGAGATAGCTGGATGGAAAACAGAGGTAAAGTATGAAATACAAAGCCACCTCAGATTTTGTTTTTCAGCCATGTATCAAGTAGCAAAATTTCCTATATATAATTTTTTTCCTTTTCTCCTCCCCTCAAACCACTACAAGGTTTTGGAAGAGGAAGGATTGCTCTGTCCCAGACAAATATCTTGAGAAGCTTGGAACAGGAAGAGCCATTTGATCTTTCCCAGAAAAGCCAAGGGAAGGGAGTCTCATTTCATTCTGATGGTGAGAGTGCCAAGGGAAGCTCATGCCAGGAAGAAGAGGAAGACAACTGCTATGAGGCAGAGCGGTACAGCCCTGCCACATATCATCATGATGACAACAAGCTGTACATGGCTCAAGATCTCTCTGGCAAACCTGAGTGCATGATGAAGGACTTCAGAGAGTCCTACTGCAATGAGAAGGAAGAAGTGTTAAGTGAGGGAGGACTGGGGAAGAGAATAGGAAATTCAGACAAAGAGGAGAGATGTGGCGAGGGAGAGCTTGCAAACAACAAAGAACACCTCAGCTTTAGATCCTTTGAAAAGGCCAGACTTGGTCACTCTCTCTCTGATTATTTGTATTTCAAGCACAGGAACAAGAGTTTGAAAGAATTGCTGGAAAGAAAAATGGATAAACAAACAATGCTTCTAGGCATTTAAAATGGACATTTTAAAAAAGCTGGAAAATGGTAACCACATAGATTTTAACATGAACTGTAAGCTACCAAAGCCTGGAAGTCTGTAGCAGTATTTAGAAATAAATAAGCCAAATTATTAGAAATAATTTAGGGTAAAACACATACATCACAAGAATAAAGCAGCTCAAGGTCACCAAGAAATGCAATAGTTAATGAAAAATAACACTTTTATATTTATCCATTTGATGTGTAACAGACAATGGGTTGGGTACAGAAGTTTACTTCCTATTATATGGGGATAGATACTTACATGCAATTTTCTACTTAGCAGAAAGCAACATGCTTTAGCATCTGATTTATTATCTGACTAAATATATATGAACACTTCTAACCAATATGCCTCAAAATTATCTGAAAATACTAAGTATTTCACATTATAAGTCAGAGTACTATTAAACACAGCATGCATGAAAATGCCATCAACATTCAGAACTAACACAGTCCAAATCATTTGGTTTACTGAAGTGACTCTTAGTTCAACTACTTACAATGAGAAATGGGAAACAAATTAACAAGAAATACTATTTCTTGGGAGGCGGTAAAGGACAGCTCTGTAATGCTTTGAAAAGACTGGAATTTATTACAAAATCTAGTCCTCTGGCATAAGAAACGTTTGTGCTTTGCTGTGTTTCAGCCAGTATGGGAGTATTCAGAAATTCTTGAAGTGAAATAGCATAGATTGTGTTGACATTTTGTTCTGCTGCCTGCTTAGACCAATACATTTACTGGGCAGCATCAGCATGCAGCACTCGCTATCTTGCCATAGTTTCACATAGCACAGTATGAGTAATTTCACTGAAAATGTTATGCAGTTTTGCCATTTATCTCTTCAGTTTATCATTACTAGTAAGGATAATTTTGAAATGCACAGATCTGATCAATTTTTGTTTCAGAAGGTAAAAATAACCCTTATAGAACAAGCAGTACCTCACAGAGGAAAACCTTCGTCTTTCCTCAGGAATTTTCTCTTATTACACACATCTTGAGCAGTAAGCTGCAGGCCTTTCAGATGAATTTCACTCATTATGTTTTTATGGAGTCAAACCCAGCTTTTCATCCTCTGATTCCTATACAATTATAGGTTTATAACAAACATGGAGAAAGCATTTTTCACTAAACTTTTCATTAATTGCATGAATACTTGGAACAGCATATTAGCTCCTGCATCTTCAAGGAAGGTGAAAAGCAGCCCTGCACCATCCTATTGCTTACATGGAAATAAAAATTTGATTAGTCATAAAATTTGTCCTGTGTCCTTTGGACATCCCAGGTCAAAAGGTTAAAATCCATATATATGGTACATCTCTTCCAAATATTACTCCCTTCTTCGCTTACCTGCCAAGTTCTTGATTTGAAATACATTGCAATCATGCTCTCTAGATATAGCAAGTTATAATCAAATATATATTATGGTTTGCTAAGACAAGTCATGTAGCTGCAGCTCTCTGCCCCTATAAGAAAACACACATCTTTCAAACTAATGATCCTCATGCCTACCAGTTAATCAGGGCAAAGTCCTTGCTCCTCACATAGAACTGGGTTTGTGTAGCCAGAGGCTGCAGATGGTGTTTTCCTTTCTCATGGCAGAACACATGCAGAAATTCATGCAGAAAAACTTGTTTATAAAAGAAACTGTAACATCCAGGTGATTCTTCTAAATTAACCCTATGTCTATGTGCATATTTTTTTAAATAGAAAGCTTATGCCAAATTGAATGCCAAATTGAACAGAAAGGCAGGTCACTTTAAACCTAGAATATAAAAAGTCTTTGAAAGTGACATGTATTTTAGAGGTACATAGTCATGTTTCTTCAGGGATGAAGTGATGTATTGTAAACATTCCTCTTCCTTGCTTTAGCTGTAAGACGATGCCTATTGAAAAAGGAGCCATCTTTCTTTCAAGGAAGACATTGTGGTCAAGTAGGAAAATTAGAAAATTTTTAGAATAATGAGTGTAGCTGTATTCTTTCTTAGACTATAGGGAAAATGATCAGGTAGAAATCCAGCATGGTCTAGCAGATGGTCCCTCAGAAATGGGAGCAACTCCTTCAGTTTACTTGGCACTATCTTGTCTCTGCCAGACAACAGCTCCCATTTGAGTATGTATACAACCAAGAGCTGCGAGTCCCTCTTAGAATTGTCTCTCTCTTGGTGGTGTAGTTTCCAGATGTGCATAGTTCCAGATCAGTCCACTCCACCTTTCCAGACGTACTAGTTCCCATGATAAGAAGAACAAGCAAGGAATCAGGAAAGTCTTCGCAATTTCTGGAAAGGTGATCATGCAGATGGGTTGAATTTAGCAAGTCCTTCACTCCCGTGGTGGGCAAAGCAGGAAGGTACACAGCTCTTCCATTGTCTATTCATTGGAGAGTGCTATGGGACAGATAGACAGTCCTTATCAAGAAAGAAACAAAGTATTACATATCAATTGCAGTCTAGACAAATGGAGCAAAGGAGGTGTTTTCAGCAGAGTTCAGCTCCCAGCCACTAATATCAAAGGATGTATTCCACTTGGGCTTCAGCAGAGCCTTTGATACTATCTCCCATGGCATTCTCCTGGAAAAGCTGGCAGCACCTGGCTTGGGCAGATGAACTCTTCACTTGGGTAAAAACCCGGCTGTATGGTCAGGCCCAGGGAGTGGTGGCTAAAGGAGTTAACTGCAGTTGGCAGATGTTCACCAGTAGTGTTCCCCAGAGGTCAGTACTGGGCCCAGCCCTAATTAATACCTTTATTAATCCTCTGGATGAGGGGATGGAGAGCTGCTTCAGTCACTTTGCTGCTGACACGACGCTGGGAGTGAATGTTGATCTGCTGGGGGAAAGGAGGGCTCTGCAGAGGGATCTGGACACGATGGGCCAAGGCCAGTGGTGTGAGGTTCAACAAGGCCCGGGGTCAGCTCCTTGGGTCACAACAACCCCAGGCAGCTCCACAGGCTGGGGCAGAGTGGCTGCAAAGCTGCCCACAGGAAAAGGACCTGGGGGTGCTGGTGACAGCAGCTGAACATGAGCCAGGGTGTGCCCAGGTGGCCAAGAAGGCCAATGGCATCCTGGCCTGTATCAGCAACAGTGTGGCCAGCAGGACCAGGGCAGAGATTGTCCCTCTGTACTTGGCACTGGTGAGGCCACACCTCAGAGCCTGTGCTCAGTTTTGGGCTTTTCACTCCAAGAAAGACATTGAGGTTCTGGAGCATGTCCAGAGAAGGGCAACAAGCCAGACACCATCCCTGGAGGTGTTCAAGAAATGACAGGATGTGGCACTTAGTGCCATCTATTTGACCAGATGGTGATTGGTCAAAGGTTGGACTTGATGATTTTAGAGGTCTTTTCTTACCTAAATGCTTCTGTGATGACACGATTCTGCAACTGCAAAAATTATGTCTACTGGAAGCATGCAGTCCAGAGTTTCCTTACAGACCTCGTAAGAGAATGTGTCAGATGTGTCCCTAGGAAAGGAAATAACTGCAGATAGTTCTGGTTTGTCTAAATGGTTAATTCAAACTCCTTCAACCACACTCACTGCATTCGGTTTACTCACTTCTACAGTTGTAGTTCTGACTGGAGTTGTAGCACCTGACAACCATATACAGACAGATGGAAAGGAATCCCAGAATGGCAATACTATTTGCAAATAATTCATAATGTGAACTCCTTTTCATGGCATTTTTCTAGAACACAGAATATTTCTTCACAATAAGACTTCGAGATTCTGCCTAGTCACAAAGTCCCACTAAGCTAATTCATAAACATCCAAGTCTAATTCATGATAGAATCCTAAAAAACACATCTAAAATGGTAAATTATCAATAAGAGAAATTACAAACAAAATTATTACTGAGGTAAGGACACAGTGCCGAGTGACCCAAGCAAAGTGGTAAAAAGATGATAGTCATCCCTACTGTAGAACATAATGCAAATAGGTCTAAGACACTTGTTGCAAAGAGGCCTCAAGGGACAAATTAAAAATGAAATAACAGCCTTCATTGTGAAGCACCTTGCTTTTCAAACATAAGTTATTTTCACACTATTTACATTGGCACCGCTTTGGGAACAGACAGTAACAGCCTTTGCTTTTTAATAGCTTTGAAAATGCTTTATAGAAATTTGCTCTCATAATGAAGCTATTTCCCATTTGCAATTTTCAAGGGATTAGCTTCCTTATTTTGCCTTGTGTAGAGGCTCAGAAGTCCAGTAGAGACACTGCCTGTGTCCTGGACATTGGGGGATATATTTTCTTCTTTTTCTCATTCCTAATGTGAGTTTATCTACCCTCTTCTAGCTATGTTGTGGAAAAAAATATTTATCTTACTCTCTGTTATTTGGGTTTTCAGTTTATGGGGACATATGAAACTAGAGCCCAGTCTCCACCACCTCTATATAAAATCACATCTATACCATTTCCCTGCATTGTTATATGCAATCTTGTCTCATCGTTTTGGAGAGCATTAGAGCAAGTAAGAGTGGCTACAAACTTGTATAGCTGAGATGTTTCCAGAAGTCCTGCTGAGAAAAGGTAAATTTGCCCAACTATAATGCGTCTGGGCAAGTGAAGGCATGTGGTTTGTTAAGTTAGAGGATTTTCTGATGTTAAGGGTAGCAGGGAGAGCTCTGCAAGACACGTTGGAGTACAGAGTAGGTAGAGGAAAAGCCAAAACCTGGGCTAGTAAAGTTTGAGTGAGGACAGACAACACATTTACAGGGAAAGCGAAGTCGTATGTGACCTTGGAACAAGGTGTTTTCAGTCTGG
Organism: Parotia lawesii; assembly: GCA_003713295.1. Classification (NCBI taxonomy): domain Eukaryota; kingdom Metazoa; phylum Chordata; class Aves; order Passeriformes; family Paradisaeidae; genus Parotia; species Parotia lawesii. The sequence continues at coordinate 107,371 of RAHM01000155.1, read as the reverse complement.
CCCCAAGGACTCAGCCATCTCCTTGTGAAACTCAGTTTTCCTGTCTGCCAGACAGCCTTCAGTTTGTGAGGGCAAAGACGGGTGCTCTGTGTTCAGAAACTCAGAGGGTAAAGTACTTCATGATAATATCATAATTAAAGTTTATCCTGTGCTGTTTCCTGTAAAACAAGTTACTGCACCCACCTTTCCACAACTCTGTGTTTGTCTACTATATTCTTTGACTTCTCTCTTCATATGGTGCTGCTGGACTCTGCTGTTTTGAGTGTACAGTTAAGAAGTAATATAAGTACTGTATTTATTATGCCTAGAAGTTTTAATAATTATTAACAGTTTTGAAAATGTCATGTCTGCTTAGCTGAACAAGATGTAACAGAGCTAACATTTTGTACTCCTAACAGATTTTGCAAATAATATGTTGCATATTTATTTCATGTAGAACATCGAGTTCCTATTTAAAGCCACAGCTCATGAAGTGAATCAACTATATGTGAATCTTTAGTTTCTGGCTTTCTGTCTCAATAGTAAAAGCATGTATGATGTATTGTATTAATTTAAGCAAATAAATATGTACTGGAGAAGCTGTCATACTTTGTATTGAAACGGATCTGGAGTTCTTGCCATTCTAGGTATCTTATATGGCAAATGCATGGGTCTGGTCTGACAAGGTCATTCATCACTGAGCACCACTGAAGAGTGGTTCTTGTAAAAAGAAGGCTAAATCAGTGATGGAGGACTAATTAGAGGACAAGAACAGAAGAGCTGCCAGGTCCTCTAAGGCAGATAGATCACTTTATTATTACGGACTACACAGAGGACGTAAAAAATGCTCTGGAGTGATTATGGCATTCGTCAGCTTGGCTTCAGACAAGCTAAAAGAGAAAGATCTTTTTCTTAGAGATTTTTCAAAGAACTGCATCATGTAAAAAGAGAGGAAAAAACAAGCAGATGTATTGTAAGATTGATGTTAAGAAAATAGAAATACCATTGTATCTTAAGGAATAAGCAGAAGACTGAAATCAGAGACCTAATGTTACTTTTTCTAAAGGAAAGAATCACTTTTAAGTACTAATTAACCTCTTGAATTTGTTTGTTTTAATGAGATCCTGATTGAATTGGCATCATCAGACTACATAGAGAACATTTCAAACTGTTTTTTGAGCATACAGAAGCCAACTGGAATATTTGCTATAAGATAACTCAAGTAATAACAAAATAGATATTCTGTTTTCAATTCTCAGAGGTATATGCCTTAAAAGTGGGAAAAGGCTTATGCAAACACTAGAAATACATGCCAGAGGCTAAAAAAACCCCAGAACTAAGTCTTTACTTTCTTCCCCATTTTATTTTGTTTTCCCTCATGCTTTGATTGTAGGATTATAAGCTACCTTTACATGATGAGGCTGAGGATATGTTGGAGATTGACCTAGTTCATTCCCATGTGACTCAGTATCAGTGAATCTTGAAGTTTCTCCTTTGTCAGTCACAAAAATCTGATTCAGAAAAATATGTTTGGTATTTTTCATGAACTTCCTCTTCAACTTAGCTCAGTTCAAAACCGAGCCATGTTTGCTTATGTTTTCATTTACATTTTCAAACTAGCAGAAATTAAGTAGAAGAGAAAGAGAGCCTCTCAGATGTTCCCGAGGGGCATTTCTGTGGCTGTAGTGACGTGTTGAAAGGCCCGGAGCATCTAAAGGTATGGAGACAGCCAAATTAATACACAACCTCTTACCAAAGTTGTCCCATTAATACACTCTTAGGCTTATATAGTGTCATACAGCTAAATATATTTGCCCACTTGTTCATAAAGTGAAAATCTGATATAAAAACACATGCAGGATGCCAGTTATTTCAGCATTTGCAAATGATGAAACACATTGCTAATGCTGCTTCTATATATGATAATGTGTGATATGATGGTGTATGCTGTATGATGGATCATATAAAATAAATTTCCCTAATGATCACCTGTAATGAAAGTACAGCTGAACAGAGAACAGACACATTATGAATAAGTCTTCTGGTGTCATATCATTCTGATTACCCTCTCTGAAAAATACTTTACATCGATCCCATCACAGAAACTATTTAAGTTGGATGAAGCCAGACTTTCCCTTTACTGAATTATTTCCTGTATTGAATTATTTCTTGTAGTGGGAACACTTTATTCAAAAGACCTCTGTCAATTTACATCAGTAGAGAATGTTAGCCTGTGTTTTTGGAGTTAGGATTTTCTGATTGTACTTAGTTTTTTCAGTACTTAAATACCCTTACACGTCTGAATGGAAAATCATTGAAGAATAAATGATGTTCAAGACACTAATTAGCCAAATAAAAAATGGGTTGCAGTAAAATGAAATTGATAGAGTTGTGTGAAAACTCAAAAGATATTTCCACCTTGTGGGGAACTATTATGAAATTAATGGAGATAGGAGCTGTCTAAAAATGTCACGTAAATGTCTCTAAAGGAAACACAGTTATACAAGATAAGTGGCAGATATAAACTCAGAAGAATATTTATTGCCACAGAGTGATATGTTGCAAAGGAATTCTGCAAGTTGCTTTACTCTTTACAGAATTTCTACTACAAATTATAGGACCTTTCAAGAAACACTAAATCATGATCTTTTTGTTTCAAAGGCCAAGATGAGTTTTTAAAATCCGTTTATAAACCAGCCAGCAACGTAAATATGATGATAACTGACACCAGTGGTGAAGTCTTGTTGTGAAGAAAGTTACCCTAAAATTGAAACAGTATTGTGCCTAGTACAATCTATCCTGGAAGCATGTGAGAGCAGCACCAAGATCAGACAGGTCCAAAATTACATAGGTCTGATAAACATACATGCAGACACTGCCTGGAAGGTTAGAAAGAAATACGATCTTAGGTGGAAAAAATTAGAAGTCATTCCCTAATGAGAGTTTTTATTAAAGCTACTACATAGCAAGTTCTAAAAGGATTGCATGAGGCAGACTTCACAAGAACAGTCAAGACTAGACACCAGCAAAACTAATTCCACGGAAATATTTCCTACACAAATGTCTGGCTTGCTCATGACCACAGTGGCTCATACATGTTTGTTACCAGCACTCTGTGGGAGAAACCACCCCCAGCCAGCTGGCAGAATGGATCATGAGGGAGGGTTGTGCAAATGTCACCCATTACACGGCAGCTAGTGCATTTTAAATATACTATCCCCAGGTTAAGCAAACCTGTCTAATTTCACTCTGAAGGGGATGAGGCATGCTTGTGCAGCCTGTCCAACGCACTCTTTTGTAACATGTAGCTGTGAGACAGAAATGTTTTAAATAGTTGCACCCATTTCACTAATGAACATCTGATGAGGACATGCACTAGCATTCCTGATTTCAGCAGTGACATCAGTGGTCTTCCTACCTGACTTGTACTAGCAGATCCAATACCTGTACAGCATGAAACCACTCCACTACTCATACCTGTTGGATAATGTAGGGCCTTTGAATCTCCACTGTGCTAGTAGTCTCATTGTTAGGAGTCTAACCACATCACAGATACCTTGACCTATTTCCTCAGTTTCTTAACAACCCCATACTTACGGATTTATTTTTTTCTAGGGCTTTAATTGTGCATTTTCAGGCTTTCATGTAGAGCCAATATTTGTGTAGATCCTATTATGAGTACAGAGGAGAGTGAATGATTAATTGCATGTGTTTTTGACAGATAGTGGCAAAATAGCAAAATATATTTTCTTATTCTTCTGCTCTTTTAAAGTTTTTTTATTTAAAAAAAAAGTTTCTTCTCTTTTCATTTTACTTGTTCTCATTAACTCCCAAGCCCTAGTGCTTAGACCACCAATAACCTTTCTACAGGGAATTCGAAGTGGTCAGGATGATCTCTGAGAACACTGCTGCAGAGCCATTTCTGCCCTTTTCTTATTAAATGCTTGAAAGAAAAAAGAACAGCCTAGTGTGATAGATGAGCAGACAGAATGACAGACATAGGTGCACTTACCATTGTCAAGAGACTGTACTGTGAGTGCAGTACAACAGTCCTTACTTCTAAGCAAAATGAAGGTTTAATAAATCTTAGATTAATTTTAAAAAACTGTTTCAAGGTTTACACTTTTCAGATTACAGAGTGACTATGTGAGTAATAGCACACAGTCAGAACATACAGATTTGCACAGAGTGGTCAAAAATTTAAATCTCACTTTTATTTTTAGATCTCATGAATTAACAGTCTAGTCAGACAGAGTATATTTATAATGGGTCAATTTCCATATGTGAGATTTTTCAAAGACAAATGAAAAAAAAATCCCTTTGGATTGACAGCAAACATAAAATCCCACAATCAGATTGTGAAGAGTGGTCCCATCCTGTTCCTATCATCTCAAAGCAACAGCTTTATAAAGCAACACAGCCAGCAAACTTAACACTTGCTCTTTGGTATATGTGGGTTTGTTGTAAAGTTAAAGATCTGTTTGCCAAGAATTGTCTGCCACATTCTCTTTTCAGCTCAAGCACCTCAATTACAGTGTTGTCTAAAGGAGAGGAGCAATTGCTCACACGTCAGAAAATGTCCCCATTTCAATTTTTTGTTTTCAAGTGTCTTCAACTTTTCACCTTTAAATCTCATCCCAAATAGCCATGAGTCATACAAAAAGAGTTAGGGGAGCAGGGAAAAACAGTACAATCATTTTGGAGGCCTACTTGATTAATAAAACAGGTAATCTTACCCATATTAAATGCCTTCCAAATTGTATAATAAACATCCCTAAAATTCCTTCTGTTTTAGAGCTGCTTTATGTTGTTAACACTCAGACAAGGCCTAGTTACCCAGCAAGGAGAAAGCTGTCCTACACTGTTCAAACCTGAAAGCCCTCCAAAACCACCTAATTAAACATATAGCTTTTCAAGATTTACACTGCATTTTTTCTTTGCTATGTTGTACTTTCCCAGTATTGTACTGGCCCTCCTGCCACTTTCTGATGCAGTTACACAGGAGGATGCCTGGAGGCAAGGCCATCAGAAGAACCACATCTCCCTTGCCCTGTAGCTCTATCCTCTCCAGCCAAGGAGTCTCCTGCATTTTACAAGCTAGTTAGGGAGCAAAACCTTTGGGATTGTGGGGTATAAACCACTGCAGTCAGGTTTGTGGGAGAGACTTGAGGCTTTTCCCCACTACAACAGAGGGTCACAATCTTTCTCCCTGTAGCTCCCAGGGAGAAAGTGGTCAGGGTTTCCCTGTGGCACACAGCGAAATTGGGGTCAGCCTCGCACTAGGGAACAAAAGGATTGAAAAGGTGTACAAAAGAGAACTACATCTGTATGCCATGACTACCATGAGTCAGCACTTATAATTTATCCCATAAAGCTCAGTCTGAGTGGATGCAAGAGATAGGGTTTTGATTAGACCTGCTCTGTACATTGCCTGGAATTATTTTAGGAAATAATTTTGAAATCTGCCTTTCATCCTGAGCATGAATACACTCAGGAGCAGTCAATTATGTTGAAATCCAGCCCCATAGCTCAATCAGGGGAGAAAAACGCAGTCATAACTGAGATGCAGGTGTGTATTTCACTGCTTCTAGCTCCCCACTTAGCTATACCTCCATTTACTCAGGTCCTTCACCACTGCAGGCTACAAGCCATTCTCATAACATCTCCAGCAAACACCTGAAAAGGATATCCAGTCCTTGTGCTCCTTTTCTCATTTTACTGTTTCAGGTTTCCAACAGACATACCAAACCCTCAGCTTTAGCTCCAAGCTCCGGGAAAACAGTACTTCTTCCCTTCAGCCCTCCTGAATGCCTCTCTCCATCTTGCTGCTCCCTCAGCAAGGTGACTGACCAATCTCCCTCACTGTGTGAGCTATCAGGTTTCCATGCTGATGGGGACATTTGAACCAATTTCTTGTCCATCTCCTCACACCTTCTTTATTTCTGCTAACCTTTGGGTGCTTGACTTTACAACCTGAATAATGTCCTTTTCGGGTATACATTTAGTTGTTATGGAGCTCTCCTTTGTGAGAGGAGGAATAGCGTCACTCGCCTCAAGTGCCATCAGCTGTCTTTTCTAGCAATCTTTTTTCCCCTTTTGCTCTATCTTCCTTTTATTCTTTCCTCTAGGCAGCTGCTACTGGCACATCCTCTTGACAAGTGGGAAGCTGTAGGCAGTTATGTTAGTCAGACTGTAAGACCAAATATAGAGCAAAACTGCATGCTGTTCCTAAGTGTGTTAAGGTTCACTGTGAGAGAAAGTAAGAGTAGCTCCATATTTGGGGAGGATGAGATTGCACTCTCCATGTCTAAATGCAATTTTTAATTCTCTTGTCTTCAACCATCCCTATCAATGTTGCTTTTTAAAGGGTAAATTTTAAAACCATGATTTATGGGAAAGTCAAATTGACTTTCAGAACTGACTTTTGTTTTACCACAAGCCAGGTGTAACAGATGTGAGAGTAAAGAGGGCTTCATGGAGACAGTTCAGCATGCTTGAACAGCATCTCAGGTTTGTCTCCTGTCTTTAATAGGCAGCAGCAGATTGGGCCTGATAGAGAGAGCAGTGGTCACCTCATCCAATGGCAATGGTGATATCAGCCTGAGCTGTTTGTCCTTAGGTAAGGCATGCAGGCAGAGCTTACAGGACAACATAGTCCACACCACAATTCAGATGGAAAATGGCTTTAGCTCTCAGTTGAGGCTGCTGTCTGCAGCTGACACTTTCAGCCCTTTACTGAGGAAGGGTACATTACTGTACCTAAAACAGGTGCCAGTAGACCTTTCAACTTTGAATGCCTGACCAGCTGCCAGTTTTGTATTTACAATAGAAGATAAAATAACGTTTCTCACAGCCAAACTTCCTTTTCTCTCTCTTCCTCCTCCCATGGCTGAGCAGACTCTGATCTGAAAATGCTCCTGTGCTGGTGTCTGACTAGACAGCATTACCCTGGTAAAGTGTAAACCTGACCCAGTTTGACTCGGCTGTTCAATTTTTCATGGCACACAGCCAACTTGCTACCAGTTGGGCTATTCATGCTGCAATAGGAAGCAATCTTCCTGACATGCAAACTTCCTTCTTCTTCTGCCTGAGCAGCAGTGCAGTCAAAGATGCTGAGCTAGATAAAGAACAATTTGACCCTATAAAATATGGGTCTTGACCCTATAAAATATGGGTCTTGACCCAAGCCTTTACTTCATCTTTATTGTGCTAGCCAGCAGAAAAAACTATCATTACCCATGGCAAACCGGAAAAGGTGAAAATGAGTTCTTGCAATAGAGAATCACAGTTACAGCTCCTAGAGAAGCACTTACCCCATATTCAGATGCAAATTTGCGACCTGCAAATCTCTGGGAAAAATTGGACCATGAAAGGTGGTAATCAAAACAGGAATTCCAGGTGCCACTGTGGAGTTTGATTAGATTTATCTTGCTGGATAGGAATACTAACGCAGTAGGAAGGGCTTCATCACTTGTTGGTTGAATTGGTTATACAAGATCACTTTCTTCCTCTTCTTTTCTGTCCTCCTAATCCTATTAAAGAAAAGCCTGAAATGGGTTTCACAAATGGGTTTCACTAGTCTACGCTCTTGAACTGATACATAGTATTCTTCTTGGAGGACAGAAAGTTAGAAGCATCTGTTCTGTCTACGAACATCAAGACATCAATATAAGCCACATGTTTGAATAAGGCTCTCCTTAGCTCCTTATCTGAAGGGGAAGGAGAAGCTTGGAATAGCAGCAGGAAAGAAACGGGGAACCTTTTTTTTTGTCTTCAACTGAAACAAAAAGCCCTGTTACAGCCTATACCCTAACACCCTTATATTTTTGCTGTTCAATTGAGCAACTGGAAATTAAAGTCACTGATAAGAAAGTCTTTAAGGAAATGAGAATAATTTGAAGTTTGTAATATCCAACCAGTAACATCCAACTGTATTGTACAGTCTATTTGCCGAGGTCAGAGAGATAAAAAATCCACAATAGGAATAAAGTAAGGGTATTCATAGAAGAATATCATACATTTGGCAGAATAACTTTCCCTCCAAGCTGCTTCATCGTTGTGACCATGGTGTTTTTGAGTCAACAACTCATGAAAATCTTCTACCTCTTGCTGCTCATTTCCACTAGTTTCCACCAGCTTCGCAGAAGACTGAGAGGTGAATTAAGGCAAGGAACATTCTCACAGGGACATTCTCACAAAGTTGCAGAGTAGGATGTGGGTCCACATTGGCTTAGAACAGCCCAGGCCAGTACCCAGGGAGCTTCCCCAGGAATGAAGACTGTTAACCATCCCCTCAGTCAGTTTACAGATGATACTAAGTCAGGTGTGAGTTGATCTGCTGGAGGGAAGGAAGGCTCTGCAGAGGGATCTGGACAGGCTGGATCATGGGCCAAGGCCAGTGGTGTGAGGTTCAACAAGCCCAAGTGCCAGGTCCTGCCCTTGGGTCACAGCAACCCCAGGCAGCTCCACAGGCTGGGGCAGAGTGGCTGCAAAGCTGCCCACAGGAAAAGGACCTGGGGGTGCTGGTGACAGCAGCTGAACATGAGCCAGGGTGTGCCCAGGTGGCCAAAAGGGCCAATGGCATCCTGGCCTGTATCAGCAACAGTGTGGCCAGCAGGACCAGGGCAGGGATTGTCCCCTTGTACTCGGCACTGGTGAGGCCACACCCCAAAGCCTGTGTTCAGTTTTGGGCCCCTCACTCCAAGAAGGACACGGAGGTGCTGGAGCATGTCCAGAGAAGGGCTACAAAGCCATTGAAAGGTCTGGAGCACAGGTCCTGTAAAGAGTGGTTGAGGGAGCTGGGGCTGCTTAGCCTGGAGAAAAGGAGGCTCTGGAGAACATTATTATTCTTTGCAACTGCCTGAAAGGAGGTTGTAGCCAGGTGAGGATTGGCTTCTTCTACCAAATAACAAGCAATAGAACAAGAGAAGAGGTACTCAGGTTGCTCCAGGGAAGGTTTAGATTGGATATTAGGAAAAATTTCTTCACAGAAAGGGTTGTCAAGTATGGACTAGTCTGCACAGGAAGCGATTGAGTCACTACTTCTGGAGGAGTTTAAAAGATATGTAGACATAGTACTGAGGGACATTTTCTAGTGGCGGACTTGGCAGTGTTTTGACTCAATGATCATAAAAGCCTTTTCAAATATAGATTCTATGATTCTATGCCTTTCTGGAGGCGTGCTTGACATCACCGGGCAGCAGTGCAGGGAGAGAAAGATACAGTGACTTGCTCTGCTATTTATGTCAATGCACAATATGCATGGAGAAAAAAACCAAGTTTTGTTTAGATCCTTGAATTGCCTACTTTTTTCCGCATAAGATAAATACTCACTTGTAACTGTAAAAAAAGTGGAGGAGTAGAATTTGAAAAGGCAGTGGATTTTAGAAAAGCAGTAGCTTTGAATCAAGTATCAAGTACCCTGAGGTGTATATTTCTGCTCTCAGCTAAGAGTCTTTACATAAAACGCCAAATCTGGAAAGTTTGCAATTTGGGGTGTGTGTTGCTCTCTGTTTACAAAGAAAGTACACAAAATTCTCTCTCTTTGAATACAGTAGGGACAAGGAGGCAGTTTCTTTGTTCAGAAAACCAAATCTGTCTTAAGCCAGCATTCTGTCCAAAATTAGAACTTTCTCTCCCACTCTGGATCTTTTCCAGGACCATCCACGCTGCTGGTACTTCCTCGGCTGGTTCTGGCTCTTTTTTGACTGCATTTTTGTTAGATTCATGTCACACTCACACATATGCACCCTTATGGTCTAGTTTCATAATCACCTGTGTTTGCAGAATATCCCAAAGAAAGCTTTTTGATTGGTACAGACCAGGCTTTCCTTAGAACCTTGCTGGTCTGTGACTCAGATAGCAGTTTCTACTGTTTCATCTCTTGCTAAATAAAAAGGTATCTAATAATTTTCTTAGTGAGATCTATATGAGGGTCTTCTAGCCAGCCATACTGAGGTTTGAGAACCACCAGTATGTCAAATTATGAACTCTGACAGCTACCCGCATCTTTTAATCTAGAAGTGTTGTATTTGTTAAAAGAAAACAAATTTACTTATGCAGGAGTTCAACTGGAGGTTGGGAATTAAGAAGATGAATACGAACTATATACAAGTATGAATGCAAAGAGGAGCATTCTTACAGATTTAGATTATTAAGTGGTACAGTACTGTGAATAGGACTTAAGATTAAATTCCCTTTGAATATGAATTAAACTGGATAAAAATTTGATTCTTAAAAACAGCACCCAAAAAGGTTAAATGCAGCTTACCTTAGGAGGTAAGGGTCAGGGTTAGGGTTAAAGTAGCTTAGGTGCTTTAAAATTAATTTTGTTTCACATCTTTGAGCATCATCTTTTGCATCTAAACCTCTGACTTCTTCTGTGAAATGAAATATGTCTGTTCAGTGTAATATTAATATGTACTGACATGCTTGAAGCAGTATGTAACAAGCATCCAGCATTGTTCTGAAAAATTACTCCAGCTGATGATATACAAACCAGAAGGTATAACAATGCGACCCCTCTGCCAAAATTGCTCTCAGCAGTGGCTGTTAGCTGTGAGACAAAAGCACTTCGATTTAGTAAACGCTTGGCTGCTTGGAAATGTGGTGTATCCCTAGGTAGTCCAGTCTAGGAATCAAATAGGAGAGTTAGTTAATTCATCAGTGGGAAAGGGGCATGAGCAAGCTGGTGGGTTGGTCCTAAAGCCAGCTAAATCCACTCTAATTAGATGGCAATTTGATACTTGTTTTATTGTTAGTGTAGCTGAAGAATAATTTTAAACATTGCCTTAGGAAACTGCTTTCTGAGCTCAAGCTTTTCCAGGATTCCCTCTCAGCAAATGGATGGCAGTAACTGTCTCAGCCTCCGAATCTACTCTCCCTGTTCCTGTGATTCATCCTCAGAGAAAACAGATCACTTTCTCTGCTGGTTGTGCAAGGAGACTGTCTTCCTAGTGAGCACCCAGCTTACCTGGATAAAAGTTTGTAGCATATATACCAACTTCTTGTCCACAAAATGTTACAGTATAATGGAAATCTAACTCACATGTTACACTACAAAATAAAGAGCTAGTGAAATTTCTATTAGGTGCCCAGATACATTTATAAGCAGGACTCATGTTACTTATGTCATATCATTTAACGACATCAAGTAATAATTTTTGTTTCAGAATGGATTCCAAAATGCAGTCTGAAGCCTTTCTGAATTAAAACCCTTTCTGACTGCAGAAATTTTCACTGAAACCAGTACAGCTTTGCAGGAGAGAAAAAGGTTGATTTGAAACAACTTTTTCAGGCAGAAGTTACTCAGAAAGCAATTTTCAGTTGTAACCACTCCTGACCTTATAAAAACTTCAACTGTTCTCTAGAACTTGAAAGCTGTGATGGTTACATGTACAGTACTATGTTCCTTTGACTTTTCCCCTTCCTTTAAAATGTAAACCCATGACAGATCCTTCTATTTGTTTATCTTTCACAGCACAGAGCCATGCACATTTCTTGTCCTATACAAATGATTAATAATGTCATGACTTTTTAGCCACTGACTATGAAGAAAGACTTTGCTTCTTACCCTCTGCTTCATAATTTGGAGTCTCCCACCCCCATCCATGACACACAGGCCTGTCATTCTCTTTCACTGTCATTTCCTTCTATTTTATCTAAGTGTTTCAGAGTTTTCCCCAGGAAATTCTTTTCTATTCATTTTTAGTGCTTTTAAGGGAGCAAACAAGATGAAAGCTTAAGGAAAAAAAATGTTGTCTTTCTTGACATTGTAAATATAGCTGATGTTTCCCTTTTTGTAACTATGTGGGATGCAATCTGAGAACTATTAAGGTAAATAGCAATTAGCAAAGGCTTCATTTTACAGCACTGCAGACACTGCTGAAACTGAGTATGTTTCTAAATCACTTAAAAAGCAACACAAAATCAGGGAAACAGAGTAAGGGATTTCAGTGTATATATAAAGCCTAATTGCTCCTTTCCAAAGCAAGTCAAGTAAAACATTTAACTATTTGTTGGTTCTTAATAATACCTTTAAATCCAGGAATATAACTTCATTGCCTTTTTTATGGTATGAATCAGGAATAATAATTTAATGTTGAATTGTTCTTACATGAGAGGCTGTTAATGAAACTCCAGCAGAAGAGATAAGAGTAGTTTCCTTTTCTCTAGCTACTTTTGTGCAATAAGCAGATGGTAAAATGTCTCTCCACATGTTTTACTGTCACCAACAGTCTCATGCAGACAATTTACTGAACACTGTCTCCCAAAACCCCCATCTGATAAAGAAACAGCATGGTGAAAAAAAAGATAATCCTGTGGTAATCAGGAATTCCTTCACCCTCACTGAGATCTTCCTAAAGTATGGTAATTAATCTAACAAGCAGGAAAAACTGAGATATAGGAATTCCCCTTGTTACCATGAAAACCACCAGTCTTCTGACTGACAAAGGAAAATAGATTTGTTGTCTTAATAACTTCAGCAGCTGAAGAGAACACAGTGTTTATAGAATTGAAGAATCACAGGATAAGTGAGGTTGGAAGGGACCTCTGGAGGTCATCTAGTCCAACATCTTGTTCAAAACGGATCCAACTAGATCAGGTGGTTGAAGATGTCAGCTGAGTTTTGAATATCTCCTAGGGATGAAAACTCCACCATCTTTCAGGGAAATCTGTTCCAATGCAGTGGAAATTCTCCAATGAAAATAGTTTGTTATTCCTGTGTTCTGATTTGTTCCTGTTCCCTCCAGTCCTGTCACTGGGCACTTCCATGAAGGGTTTGGCTTTGGCTCTATCTGCAACTGTCTCATGTCTTCCCATGAGGCAGTTGCAGATATCACTAAAATACTCCTTGCAAAGTTAGCTGCCAACCATTCATCCCATTCCCCCGTAGTGTTGCATCAGGACTTTGGACTTGTCCTTGTTAAACTCCCTGAGGCTTCTGACACCTCATTTCTACAGGTTCTTGAGAACTTCATCTTCCTCTCAGCATGCCCTCCAGCATACCTGCCATCCCCTGGCTTGATATCTCCGTCAGGCTTGCTGTGGGTGAAGTTCCTATCATCCAGGTCATTAACAGAGACATTAAGCAGAATGGGTCTCACACTGGTTCCCTGGGGAGACACAGTGAGTAACCAGGCAGCACTCTCCGTACTCATGGTCACACAAACCCTTGAGTCCTGCAGTCATGCCAGTTTTCCACGTATTTGACCGTCTGCATATCCAACCTCTAGCTCACCAGCTTGGGCACTAGGACACTACAGGAGATCACGTCAAAAGCTTTGCAAAGTGTGGTGCAGCCACCTCATAATAGGAGCCAGGAGGTTTAGGAGCAGGGACCTTTGAGCTGTTAAAGATTCATTTTGATTTATTGATTTTTGCCTGTTTCTTTTCATTTCTTTTCTAGTTTTTACCCTGCTACTTATACACAGTTAAAACTTCTGGTTTCTGTTGTCCACTTGACTCAGTACTGTCTGAAATCTCAAAAATCATGTGAAAAGGGTAAACAGAGGAACAGGAGCCCATGAAAGGAGACCTGCACTGTCTTATGGCCCCTGCTAGTTGGCACAACATGCATATGAAACATTTTTTTCAGTCAGAATGCTATTTTTTTTTTTACTGACCATGTTTCCTGGCTGCCTGAAGCCCCTGAGAGGGCACTATGTGTTCTCCTGTTCTGAAAAGAAAGAATTTTTTTTTTGCACTTGCAAAGACAAGACATGTGATAGAAGATGTTGTTTAATCATTGCTGGTAGACAACACTTTGCAAAGACACCATTCAGAGAAGAGGACTTTAATTTCAGCTGAAATGTAATGAACTTCAACCACAAAGAAAACCTTTACTGATTTCTAGGAATTCCATTATTTGGCCAAAAGAAGGGTTGATTTTTCTTCATGGAAGACAGAATATACTTGGGGAAAATGTTCATTAAAAAATTTAGTCTTCTGCCAAAGACCAGCTCAGCCAGAAAATATTTTCAATCTGTTGGCTGAGGTTAGGTGTGGTGAGTCCCTAGAACCTAGATGAAAATTAAGTCATGTCCTTTAAAAGTAAAGATAGAACTAATGACACTCACGTACCCTGTGTGTAATGCCCCAAGTCACTCCTAATAAAATGTCTGCTTGCAAACCAGTATTGAAACTTTTGTTGCAGTTATTCAAATAAATATTTTAAGTATTTGTTTGAATATCCAATATTAATAATAATAACAACTATCATTGTTACTATTATTATTATTATTATCATCATCATCATCATCCTTGTTGTTGTAAAACACATCAAGTAGTGTGGCTGGTCCATTTATTTCCTTACAAATCCCTATAATGAAGGAGAGCAATACAGATTTACAAAAGTTAACATTGTTGTGTGATGTGTCCAACATCCATATGACCTCATGAATGACTGATGTGCTCTAACAAATCTCCATTGCATTCTTTCTCAGGATGTTGTACTTACTTCCTTTAGCTTTGCAGCAAAAGTATTAGAATTGTAGCTCCTGTGTCATCCTTGCATGACATCAGCTCTTGCAAACCCCTTATTAACATGTATATAAGTATTTCCCATTTGAATTTGTGTAAACATTTTGTGCTATTCAGCTAAAAATCACTTAATTTTGCACCTGTCCCTTCCTCAGTTTAAATAATGTGCACATATTTCTCCTTCCTGCTATTGTTCTCCCATATAGGAAAAGTAAGATGATCTACAGTGGGCAACTTGTAAAGGAAATTACATTAATGTATACTGGAAAACTGCATTAATAATAAATGACTTAGCATGGAGAAATAGTCAGTCAACGTGTCTCAGTGTCAGTTCGCCTCTTAATTGGAAAAGGATGACTATTTATTTCACACAGCTGCTTCTTCTCAGGGAAGCCACCTTCCCTCCAATCACATACAATAGAGAAATTTAAGTGAACAAGTTCCAGAAACTTTGTTTTCAAAGCATTAGTAGAAAGTGATTGGAATGGTTAACCTTTTTTATTGTGGAGTCTAAAGCATCTCTAGTCACCCCTGTAGCAAATGTGAGGGAGGACATCAGTACCTGTCTGGACAAGCTGCAGATTCACATGACATCAGCCTTCATAGTTGAGCATCCTGAATCTGTTGGAAAAATACCATTTTCATACAATGACATCAAATCTTGGAGAGAGCATTAAGAACATAATTCCTTCAGTGATGAAACTTTTAACTATGGTGATGCATGAAGGTTTCTTTTTAGTCCTGCTGCAGAGACAAGGTACAAGAACAGGCAGCTCTGAGTTTCTGATTTTGCATTTAGTGAAGATAAGTTTCAGTTTTTTTCAGTGGAATATGTTTGTACAGCATGTAAGCATTTTTCAGACATTTCAGGAGTTTTTCTAGGTACAATATCAGTCAGGTAATACTTGACTTCTGGCTGCTGAGAACCAGGGACACCAAACTTGGGGCAGTACAAAACAGTATAACATGTATTCAGAATAGAATATTCTGAAAGTCCATCATGTTTAGTATATATGATGGGATTTTTTTTTTATTTAGCATTTTGGTAATGGGCATATTGTGAGTCAAGAGAAGTAAACATCTTTAACCACAAAATTCTTCTAATTGTTCTTTTATGTGTAGAGGTGGATGGATGAAGGTCACTGTAATCTCTGGGGCATCTTTAAAATACATACATAAATAACTTCTAGCATTATTCTGTATTTCCATTACTGCTTGAGTCTATTCCAAAAATGCAATCACTTTGATAGAATAACAGTTTATGAAGCTCTTAAGAGTTAACATCTCACGCTCTAAATGATAGAGGCCATATTTTTATTTTATCAGTGTCACAGTAAGACAAATTTTAATTTTGTGAACAAAAGCTTTTACACAAGAATATGTTTCCTCAATGTTCTGTCTTCTGATAGCTGAAACTAAGGTCATAGCCACATGAAGTTGCAAAAGCAGTAGGGGAGTTTAAGCAGAGCATCTTCTAAGTACTTGCAAGTTTATTGTAGCCAGTAGATGCTTGTTCTATCAGCAAGTGCAGTACAGAATTCAGCAGGTATGCAATACAAATCAAAGGTTGCATTTACTTGCAAAGTATCCGTAACAGCAATATTTTTGTATAGGTGTTGAACAGAGAGAAGAATCGTGTTGAAAATACCTGTTGTGGGTTGACGCTGGTGCCAGGCACCCACCAAAGCTGCTCACTCACTCCCCCCTGCAAACTGCACAGAAGAGAGAAAATTTAACCAAGGGTTAATGGGTTGAGATAAGAACTGGGAAAGATCCTCCACCAAATACCATTATGGGCAAAACAGGGTCAACTTAGAGATGTGAAGTGAATTTATCACTAACAAAATCAGAGCAGGATAATGTGAAGTAAAATAAACCCCTAAAATCCGCTTCCCCCACCCTTCCCTCCTCCCCAGCTCTGCCTCCTACCCCAGTGGCACAGGGAGACAGGGAATGGGGGTTATGGTCAGTTCATGACCCGTGGCTTCTCTCTCCCACTGCTCAGGGAGAGGAGTCCTTCCCCTGCTGCACCTTGGGAGACAGTTCTCCATGAACTTCTCCAGCATGAGTCCATCCCATGGTCAGCAGCCCTCCCCAAACTGCTGCAGTGTGGGTCACTCTTGCATGGGGTGCAGTCCTTCAGGGACAGGCTGCTCCAGCCTGGGAGCAGGGCCCCTCCCTCCATGCATCTCCCACCGGATCACAGCCTCCTCTCAGACATCCACCTGCTCCAGTGTGAGTCTCCTCCACAGGCTGCGGGTGGATCTCTGCATTCCCCATGGATCTCCATGGGCTGCAGGGGCATGGCTGCTTCACCATGGGCTGCAGGGGAATCTCAGCACCTGGAACATCTCCTGCCCCTCCCTCTTCACTGACGTCGGTGTCCACAGGGTTCTTCTCACATGTTCTCACTCTGCTTTTCTCTGGCCACAATTACAACTGCCCCACAACTTTTGTTTTGATTTCTTCCTAAATATGTTATCACAGAGGTGTTACTAATATCTCTAATTGGCCCAGCCTTGGCCAGCAGCATGTCCATTTTCAGAGACATCAGGGACTGGCTCTGCCAGGCATGGTGGAAGCTTCCAGCAGCTTCTCACAGAAGCCACCTTGGTGGCCCCCCCGCTACCAAAAACCAGGCTGTGCAAAACCAACATAGTACCTAAAATATGGGTCCAAGTAATTGGACTTAGGTAAACCGTGCTTACTGGGTCAATGACAAACTTGCAGTTATCCTGCTAACACATCAGAAACGTTATCTACATTCCTCTTTACATCCACAGTATATAAAGAATGAATGTTATTTATATGTCACTCAATAGACTCAGTAAATTTTAAGTAACTATTGCCCAGATGAAACATTGTTTCCTAGTTGTTTGGGGTTTGGCTGGTTTTTATCTAGTTGTTGTCGGTTTTTTGGTTTTTGGGGTCTTTTCGTTTGGTCTGTTTTTTGGTTTGGCTTTTTTTGGGGGGGGGGGGTGGGTTGTTTCGCTTTGGTTTGTTTTGTTTTTTTCACTGTATGAATAGATTTTGTTCTGTGGAATATCCAGCGTAACTAGCACTTTCTGCCTGGGTCCCCAGCTGAAGAAAGCTTCTCCTGTGTAGATAGAGTTTGCTCTAACTGGTCACTCTATATGTGACATAGAGAATTTTGAGATACAGCTCTTTTCACATTGCCTGAAGAGTTCTTGCGTTGTCTTGCCTTCACTTGCCTTCCACTGTTGCTGATTCAGCATAGTGATATCTGTATTGTCAGGTCTGATTCCAGATGTAAATGCTTCGTAATACTGTGAGCTGATCTCACATTATTTCATTTACCATATTTCAAATTGCACATGCAATTACCCGGTCCCATGAAACAGCAAAATACCATTCTGTGGATTTGCCCAGTTTCTGTCCATGCTGCTGAAATTTATAGCCTACAACTACAATGTAAAGTTTACGCACACAAAAATATGTTCTATGCCAGAAGAGCAGTATCGCGTTCATCATTAAGGAGAGGAAGTGCACGAAGCAGCAGACGGCTTTCAGTGGAGCATGCAAGCAGAACATTTTTTTTTCTCAGAAAGCCCTTTGGCCTTACTGGTTTTCAAACATTTGATTCCATCAGTAAACTAAATTACAGTCTCGTCCTAGCTTTGCAGAAAAAGAATTGATGGGTCCCGATGTAGCAGACACCTTTACCACTGTTTTTGCTGCAAAAAAGGTGAATTCAGAGTCTCAATTTAGTCTATATATGTAAAGGAATAAGAAACAATTAAGAATGGCTGCAGCTACAAGCAGCAGCAGGTGCAGTTGTGAAATGCACAAAGAAAGACCCCTCTACAGCAAAGGCCTCTGCCTCCTCTCTTACCTGGCAGAGCATGAGGCATGTGCTGAGCAGTAACACTGCCCCCATAGAGAGAGACAAAACTATGTGCACAGATAAAGATCAATACAGGGAGAACTGCTTCCTTGAAGGTCAGGGCACACCAAAATAACCTTGTCAATGATGAGGCATAAATCTTAAAAAAAAATGTGGCATTTATTGACTTATACAATGAGGGAAATAAGTTAGATTAGACCAGGCCAAAATTAGCTTTGTGCAATAAATTGCAAATCTGCGGTGGATTTTTCTGTGCTTCTGAGCTGAATTTTTCCCTATTACTCAAAAAGGCAGTTTTAAGAAATGTCTAATATTCTCAGTTTTATACTTTCATTTTTCCCCTTAAGGTCATTTAGAGAAACAGGAAGTATTTTCATGTATTAAGTTTCTGCTTATTGTTTAAACAATAGCATTTGCTGAGCTGGGCTTTTGAACACATTTACAAGGTCTACAGACTGGGTGCTTGGTGTTGGAACCCAGAGAAAAATTCTATTACAGCAGAAGTAATCAGAGCTGAGATGAAGCAAAGTGACATACTACAACTTATACTAACGGGTCTGACTTCTATAATTTCTTGATTTCTACAGAAGTCCAGGTGCTTCATGTATCTGAATGAAGTTGTCTGAGATACTGTAAAATAAAATTAGTTCTATTTCAAGATAAGGTATGTTTTATGGAAGTTTTCAGATTAATTGTCAAGATTTCAGAATCTTTGGATTTACAAGGCATGTAGGAAAAATACAAGATCACATTGCTTCCCATCATCCTTCTACACATCTATTTCTGGCACAAGGGCCTGTGAAGTAAACCACCCTGGTTAAGAACACTTACAGTGACTTGACTGTGACTTGACTGACAAGAGCTATTAATTAATTTCACAGCAGGAAGTCACCAAGATACCATATAGCTGCCAGCCAAAACTGCCAACAACACTTTTATGGAAGGCATCCAGTCTGAGGTGCCTCATTTCTGGGACATCTTACATTGTTTAATTTTCTGAGCTGCCAGACAGCATAGAAAACCCATGTGAAACAGTGTTTGAAATTCTGTCCCTAAATTTCCAGAGACGGTCTCTTTAAAACTGAGGCAAATATCAACGTTTTGGCTGTAAGTATGTATTTGTCTATAAAATACATGGAATAATCCCATCACATGAATATTACTTCTTAGACTCTTGGTGTTTCTGGCTAGAAGCTGAGGAACCAGGACGGCTAAATTATCTCACGTGTTTCTAAGGAACAGATTTCAGTTCTCACATGAGTTTTTGGTTATGGGCACAGCAGCATATTGAGATTATACCTCTACTTGCACTCAGAATCAGAGAGAGATGGCAGTCTCTCATGCTATTCACAGGAATTTTTCTAAGGTATTGCATAGTAGACCTGATTGAATTATTCAGCATTACAATAATTTGCAATGTGTTTCCTTTTAAATGTGTACATTTATTGGAAGCATACTGGCCTATTTTATAGGGTATCATGGGTGTTGAAAGAAATGGGAAACACTCTTGGCATAAATATGAACCAGATGATTTCTTAACTACCCTTCCTCATTTCTTTTATTTGCCCTGATTCACACCAGGAATCGTGACTGTAGCCAGGATAGGAAATCAGCTCTGATGAAGTAAACACACAGTGATGTATTTTTCTTCTGCCATGGAGAAGCAGGTCTTGTTTCCTCTTCCCCAACACTCTGTTTTCATGGGTGTCCTTTCTGAGTGTGCAAGTTTAAGAATAGATATACTAAGAAACCAAACAGAAGAACAAACTGTATGACGCTAACTTGCAGCTCCCAGGCTGTCTGCATGAATGTCTAGACTAATTACAGAAGCAGTCTTGCTCAAAACACACACTAATGATTGGCCTGAGTCACTATTTATAGAAATTACCTTGAATAATTGAAAGACAAAACCCACACATGTAAATTACTCCCTGCAGCTAACAGGAAGACTTTTGTTTGCCTAAATGTAAACATTTAGGCAAACAAAATGTTATAACAACGTGCGTGATAATTGGCAAATTGAACACAGTTTTAGACCTCTTGTTAAATTATAGGGAAGGAATAGGACCAAGCACAACACAATGGAGGAACAAAATCACACGTGGCCTCATATGTGAGCATGAGAGAAAAGAAACACACTGACATGTCACCTTGGGACCAGAGCAAACATCTGACTGCTCAGATTTGGAGAGAAAGCAGCTTCTTGTTTGGGCATCCAAACCTGAGCGAAGGAGAAGAAACAGCACAGCAAGTCCAATATTACTTATAAGCCTTAGACACAACATACTCTCACATAGAATTATCAGAGCCATACTGGGGTATTTCTTCTTATTGCTGCTATTTTGGCAGTGTGAAAAGTCTTTTCTTGATCTGGACATTTCTAGATATGTCATCAGGATCTGGAAAATCCTCATTAGACAGATATCCTTGGGAAAAACATCACGAATGCTGCAACCCCTAGGATTTAAAGGGAAAAAAATGGCTACCTATGTAAGTACCCCATTAGATAACTGGCATGGGAAGTATTGACTTGGTTCAGGAAGTTGCACATATACTCTGACTCTAAGGAAAAGATATTTAAAAGAATAGTGTAAAAGCAAAAAGAACATTAATGAAGTATATAGGACTTCAAATTGTGTACTATTTATTGTAGAGATTCACCTGTAGCAGACGGTGACTGATTATATTTACCCAGTAGGTAAGAAATAGTCTGTGGGCAGAACAGAATGGAGCAGCAGTGAGTTACTTAAAATCACCTGTCAGTGCAAGAACAGCTCTTTACTCTCTGGAGATCACAGGATACTTTTAGGCAACTTAGGGACAAAACAATAAAAGCTAGTTACTACTGCAAGCCCTAATTTGGAGTGGTTCTCAGCCCATGCTTAAAACACCCACAGTCATCCTAGGAGCAGGCAAGAACAGGAGCTACCTGTAACCATGTACGAAGCACGAGAGTTAATCGAAAATACGCATTTCCTAAAAGGAACAAAAAGTGAAAGAACAAGGTGGATTTCACTGGTAGAAAAGCAAGCTACACCCACATGCTACAATTGCACAGGCAAGGCTTTTAATCTCCTTTATCTGACGATGTTTCATGCTATTCTCTGCTGATACGCAATAGGGGGTGGGACAAGATGAGCTCCAGAAATCTCTTCCATTGTAAGTTACTCTATAGTTCAGTGCTTAGTTTGTAGGAAGTAAAAAAAATCAACCCAAAATACAGGTGTCACTAAGATGGTTACAAACACATGTGAAAAAACCAAAAATCTAACACTGTCTTTGGTAATACAAATATTACAAGGCACCACACTTTTCCCATCACATTCTTCGAGGTAGGAAACTGCTTTGTCTGGAAACGCAGAGAAGATAAAGATATGTGACAACTCAAGGGAGAAATGCCTTGCAGTCCAACCAGTTGAGCCCACGCAAGAGTGCATGTGGTGTAAACTCTCAGGCTGGAAATTCGACATGCTGAGGTTTTCATCTGTGTGACTGTTCATAAAGAGCTGCACTAGGGTAACAGACACTGCAGGTTCTTTCCTAAATTCAAGCATACACTTTTCTTAGCACTTTGTGAGAAATTTTTCAAAGCTTTTACTTGCCAATGCTTACAAATCTTAAACCCTTCCAGAGGGTAGTAAAAGTGCAGCAGAGCAAATTTTGTGGTCTGAATTTCCCCTGAAAGTACTTAACCACTATGGCAATTCGGTAGATGTATCATCCTTTCTCCATCACAGTTCTCTTTTTCTGTCATTCTGATGTGAGAACTGATAAAACTTCAAACATAAAGAAGAAGTTCTCAACAATGTCCCAGCCTTTTATTTCTCCTTTTTATTCCTCCCTTCCCTTTACCCTTCCCCAAGTGATGGTATTATAGAGAAGGAGGATGAGAAGTTTCCCAAACTATTTTGCTCATGTTGAAGTATGCACTTAGCACTTTTTAAACTATGTAAAGCGAATTTGTGAACTGATTCTCTTTCCTGTTCTAACACGTTATGCTGGACTCTCTGTCTCCAGTTCTGCAGCATATGGTGGCTGAAAGGAGTGCAGGACCACTCTTTCTAACAGTTAAGTCAGCAACAAAAAAACCATCATTAAAATTTTGCCATCCAGAGCAAGGTTCATTTACTGTCATAAAGCTGAAAGAAGTGTTAGAGCACTTTGAAGTACTTACAGACGGAATAATTGAAAGGGAGTTGTTATTTGGCGTGCTGGTTTGGGCTGAGGTAGAATTAATTCTCATCTCAGTGGCTGGCATGGGGCTGTGTTTTGGATTTGTGCTGAACTCATAGTTGATAATACAGAGATGTTTTTGCTGTTACTGGGCAGGGCTTGCACAGAGCCAAAGCTGTTTCTGCTTTTGGTACTGCCACACTGGGGAGGGGACTGCGGGCGCTTAGGAGACTGGGAGGAGACACAGCCAGGACAGGTGACCCCAAGTGACCAAAGGGATATCCCAGACCCTGTGGCACCATGCTCAGTGTATAAAGTGGGGGATGAAGGAGGAGTAGGGGCACACCTGGAGTGATGGCATTTGTCTTCCCCAGTAACCATTTTGCATGATGGGGCCCTGCTCTCCTGGAGAACTGCCATGGCATTGCATGCCCATGGGAAGCAGGGAGGGGATTCCTTGTTTTGCTTTGCTTGCATATGCAGCTTTTGCTTTTCCTATTAAACTGTATTTATCTCAGCCCAGGGGTTCTCCAGCTCTCACCCTTCTGAGTCTCTCCTTAATCCCTCTGGTGAGGGAGTGAGTGAGCAGCTGAGTGGGGCTTGGCTGCTGGCTGGGGTTAAACCATGACACTTGGGAATTCTCACTCAGCTGTTTCAAGTGTTACTATTAAGTTATCATTTCCAATACTCTTTTCTAAAATTTTCCATCAAGATTGGTGCCACCAAGTCTCCTGCTACAAGACATGTCCAATTCCTAAAGTAAATGTGATAATTTGCTAGCCTGAATTGCCTAGCAGACACGAGACTGATAATTTTCTATTTCATTTTGATGTTGTGGTTTCTGCTGGATATGGGTGAGGCCCTAATCTCTCTTCAAGCACTTCACACAGGTCAGTGGGAGTGAGAGTCCACAAACTTCCCTTAACTGCATAGAAACTGAAAACAAGGACTAGCTTACCACTTAGGAAACTGGACATAAAAAGTTCATCTTAAGTCTATCTAGAATACAAAACCTTGAAAAAACCACCTTCATGTAATCTAAGATAGCGGTTTCTTTTCTGGTCCAGGTGCTGGAGGGGATGCAGGGGCTGGCTGCTGCAAGCATACATCCTCTTGTGATGGAATTAGCCAGACTAGCTATCATCATGGCTATTTGTAGAGCACATGGTTGTCATATGATTTGGGAATTTGGACTGCTATATTCTGGGTAGAAAAGGGGCAATAGAGAGGCCAGGTTTGAGTCCAGAACTTTCATTGTAACTCATAACCCTGAGACCTCCAGTGAGAATTGGGGCCAGGACGGATAATCACCAGTCTCAGTATCGAAGAGACTAAAAAGAGAACATTTTCTATGCAATTGTGTAGAAGACAGCTACACTGTGGTGTTCTGGGAATATGAAATCTTCATTTGTTTCTCACAAGACAGGATAGTCAGTAGGTCATCCAGATGTATAACAGAACAATTCAGTTTGAAATGGACCTCCAAACCCCAGCTCAGAGCAGGTCTAATCAGATCAAGTCTCTTAGGGCGATGTCCAAGTTCCAGGACAGTCTTGAAGGACTCCAGGAATAGAGATTTTACATCTTCTTTGGGTAAACTCTTTCAGTATTCGATCTCCCTCATGACAACTTCTTTTATCCCAGTACCTGATCAGGACGTCCCATGTTTCAACTTGTGGCCATTGTGCCCAATCCTATTATCATGCATTTCTGAGAATAGTCTAGCTCCACCATCTGTCATCTGATCAGGATGCTGTAGACAGGAACAAGGTTTTCTCTAAGTCTTCTCTTTTTAAGGCTGAGCAAACCCATTTTTCTCAGCCTCTTTTCCTCTGACCAGCTTGGTGGCAAAAAGGCAGAGTGCCTCAGTCTTCTCCCTGTCACTAGTGCCCCTGTCTCACTGACCAGTAGAGCCATATTCTCCTTCATAACCTTTCTTTCGTTGCCGATATCCACAGAAAAGACCTTTCTTGCCATCCTTCACATTCTTTGCTAGTTTCACCTGCAGCTAAGCTTTGGTTTCCCTGACTTCATTTCTGCATGCAGGGCCAATGTCTTTGCATTCCTCCTGAGTAGCTTGCCCTGCTTCCACCTTCTGTGTGCATCTCTTTAGTGTTTGAGCTCAGTCAGGTGCTCTGTATTCATTCTGGCTCTTTGCCAGCTTGCTTTACACACATTGAGAGAGATCCTTCCAGTGCTCTGAGAATGTTGCCTCTGAAGATCAACTAGATCATCCCAGACTTTTCCCTTCTGGGGTAGTTTCCTACAGGATCCTGGAGGCAAGACCCTGAACAAGCCAAAAACTACTCTTCTGGAGTTCTGGATCTAGATTACTCCTCTCAGGATCTTAAACTTCACACTCTTGACTCCACAAGAATCATTGTTGCTGCAGCAAATGTTGCCCTTGCCCTTTACACCATCCAGCAATTGCTGTGCATTTGTGAATCACAGGTCCAAGAAAGCATCTTCCCTTACCAGTTCCTCTGTCACATGCACCAAGAGATTGTCCTCAGCACACTCCAGAAATCTCCTAGACTGATTGTGTCCAGCTATGCTGTCCTTCCAGCTGGCTGACTAAAGCCCAGATAGGAACTAGGGTCTGTGACTGAGACTTTCTCCAGCTGTCTAAAGAATGCTTCACCTGTGTGTGTGTGTGTGCACCTTCTTTACCAGGCAGGATGTAGCAGACACCCATTGAAGCATCCCTGTGCTGATCTGTCCTCTGATCCTTCCCCACAAGCTCACTACTCACTCATCACCTGTCCCAAGGCAAAATCCATGCAACCTGCTCTATACAGAGCTCAATCTCTCCTCTCTGCCATCCTTACCCACTGTGTCTTTTCTGCATCCCTCTACTGCAGCACTATGAGAGCTATCCTACCACATCACCATAGTCCTAACAAGGTCTTAGGTCTACAGTTGTGTATATACAATCCTCCTGCTTATTCCTTATGCTCACAGGTCTGTGTACAAGCATTCGAGATGGGTCCCAAGTTGCCCTGCTTTTACAGGTAAGTGTGAGAGCCTTGCTGTTTGCCACATTCAGCTGCACTTTCTCTCATGCCCCCAGTGCTCTCCAGGCTGTGGTAACCCTTCCTGGCATACCTCATGTAAAGCCATCCTCACTAGGTTAGGAAGCTTGTTTACAAAGACTCCCTTTGTCAAGTAAACTCCAACCCAACCACCAGCTCTTGTTAAGACTATGGTCACAGAAGCCAAAGGCTTGTCTGTGAGACCAGCCATGCAGCCAAGCTGTGACACTCTGTCACATTTAGTCCACTTAGACCTTTCCCTGCCTCCTGGTCAGGATCTGACAGACATCATCTGTCCCACTTGCCTTTACCCTCCTCCCAAGTGTAGTCATCCTCAATGCACTCCAGGTTGCTCCCAGCAGCATTACAGGTGCCCACATGGAATATCAGCAAAGGGTCAAAATCCAAAGGATAAACAAGCCTGGGCAGCACCTCCACATCTTCCAGACTGGTTGCTGGATTACTGCCTACATCTCCATAGGAAGGAGTCTCCTGTAACTAACAGATGGCTTTTACCCTTCATGCAGACACAAGGTTCAGGCTCAGCTGACTTCAAACCCATATATCTGATCTGTGCACATGGTCCCTAACTCAACTTCCCTCTAGTATTAGTGCTCCTGAATTTATTTTGAGTTGCTCCTTGGCACAAGGACTTCGAAGCTGACCTTACCTGATGGTATACACAAGGGTTTGTAGTTAGAGCATCTGTACTTGGAAAAAAACCAGTATCTCTGCTTGGAGAGTTGAAGTCAGGCTATCTCAGTTTTTACTGCATGTGCTGCTGTAGTTAGCAGGAGATCCAGACAACTGCATAGAGGAAAGACACAACAAAAGCCCTGAAGGTCTACAGCCAACTGCAATAGCAAACATAGGTAAGAAAATAGCACTATATTTCACATTATGAAACATGGGACCACTACCAGTAGTACCAGTAGCAGTTTTAAGTCTTCCTAGTTCCTCTCGCTTCTTAAATTTATCATTCAGATGAAAATGAAATGACTTAACAAGCAGTCTGCAAGTAGGCAATTAGACATTTGCTGAGCTCAAAATGCTGTTCGTAAGAAGCAGGTTAAAAGAAACAGAAGATGAAGGAGGTGAATGACATCTTCTTCTAAAAACTTATTCTAAGGAGAATGTGACAGTAGAAGGACACGCAAGCAGCCACAACAGATGTACTTTAAAAACAAACAAGTCTCTTATTTAGCAATAAAAAAATTTTAGAAGGATGCAAACATGAAGCAACCGTGAAAAAAAGCCTGAAAGGAAAACAAAGTTGAGTATCTTTAGACCTATGCACAGTAGGTGTCTCTCCTTTCCACTCTGCTGCAAACTTCTAACAAATCTTCGTTTCATGTTATTTAAACTTGTTTAGAAGGCACATTAAATATGTGAAAGCTCTTCTTGAGGCCTGGAAGTATTCCTGAGCTCTCCTGCAATAACTAAGCCTTTCACACTAATTTTTATTGTGTTGAAGCAGAGAATTAACTTGGGAGAAGCACAAAAAATGTGCACCTTCCACACTAAGACTCAAGATGTTTGTGGAAAGAAATACGAAAAACAACAAAGTATTAACTCATGGAGAAAAGCAGAAGCATCTATGGCAGAGGAATGTCAGTCCTTTGAAGACCGCACACAATCCATATCCACTCTGAACAAAAGAATGAATGCTTTTAAAATTCAAGTCAGAAAAGGGGTCCAACATTCTCCTAAAGGTATAGCAATGTAAGCATTTATAATTGTCATTGGCATACAAAAAGGAACATCAACAGCTTGTCATCTAGTTCATTGATTAGGATTTCCACAGAATACTGTAAACACTGTACTGTGATCATTGACAAAGATGAGTTGTTTCAATAAATGCTGTAAGTTTCAAAGCAAGTGCTGTAAATCTCTAGGTTTGCAGTCATCGCCAACCATTACCAACAATACAAGGCAGCTTTCTATTGCCTGGTCTTCCATTTTAAGATGGCACACCGGCAAACCATTCATTCTGCCCTGCCCTTACATAAGTGACACTGCAGGCCATCCCTGCAAACAATGTTGGCAGGAGAGTATGGTCAAGAAACGCCACCTGCTGTTGCCTGGATCACTGTTCCAAAAAGCTGCTGCAGTGCAAGGACATGCACGGAACTCAAGTTTCATTTTACTGGACGAAGAACATTTGAATATGATAAATATTTCCACACWAGAATACCCAAAAGAGCCCTCAGATCCTCATCTGAGCTACTTACTACACACAACATTTTAATCAGCACTTCCTACACAATCTCTTGCTGTGAAACCTAGAGAAAAAAATGCAGCAATTCACTTTGAAATGTAAATGCCTTGGGTTTCTTTCAGATTGTTAAAAACAAATCATGGATTTTAAGAATGTTGACTTCTCTTTAAGTTCCAGGTTCATCATTGATAAAAACTTAGTATCAGTGACAGTAACAGTGCACAGCCTATTCTCTGATGCTGTCTCCATGAGAGCTGCCTAGTAACTCAGCCCTTGACATTCCAGCCACTCTAATCTAGCAAAACCCCTAAGTCTGGGTTCCTCATCTTGGGTGCTGCGATAGCAGGAGTCAACACCACCTAAGTACATTCAACTAAGCACAACACAAAAGTTGTTGACTCTTCAACACAAAAGCCAGTGTGCTTAGAATCTTGATGCACCAAAAGATGAATCCATAAATTATCACCCAAATCCAAGATTACCCAAATAACAACCTCTAGGATTTGCATGACACAAATTAGACTTCATTGGAAATCAGCTGCATAAATATTAGAACATGCTTATTTCTCCCAGCTTTTTTTCCTAAGGGTAAATGTTACCAGTCTTCTACAACACTTCTAGAGCAACACCCAATATTCTAATTTTAATTGTCTAAATTTTGTGTGTATTTCTTTGAACCTCTTAATCTCAACTCCCTGCTTTCCTCTTCTACTGAAGTACTGTTAGTTATTTAAGGGCGTCTCCTTTCCCTCTCAAGACAAAGATGTTATTTCTTTAAAAAAAATCAACTTAGCATTGCTACCTTGAGTAAATAAACCTCAAGAAAACAAGTAGTCAATGGAAAATATCAGGTGTATTGACAATTTTAATATAAGTTATGATTACTTCAGTTGCAGGCAGGATACAGCCTTACTCAGGAACCTAAACAATTCTGATTAGAATGAACAAGCAAACATGCACAGTCCTAGGATGCAACAGTTTCTTGCAATTAACACAAGTTTTAAAGTGCCAAGTAAGGAAATCAAACAGAACTGACCTTATGTATTTGCTATTTAAGGCTAAACCAGTCAAACTGTCTTTGATGGCCTTTAATAATGTGGCATTTATACACTTTTAACACCAAACAGTTGTCCTGATTCTACTGGATAATATCAGACAGTTCTCCTGTCCATAGAAACAGAGTAAACTGAATTCTTTTGAATTTTTTGCCACTAATCCTTGCCACAGTGCAAACAGCCTTTACAAATCCCATATAAAATTTATTTGTGGAGAAAATATTGGGAACTTCTCAACGGTCCACATCCTATTGGAAATGTTGAAAGAATTTTCAACAATTTTCAACAATTTTTCAATGGAAAATTATGTGTGGAATTACATACTACACAATATTACAGAAAACGTAACAGCTGTGTTCTCAGATTAATGTACTTTAGTCTATGCCACCAATCATAAAAAGGGTACATACGATGCACAAAAGGGTGACACACACTTCAAATTATTCTTCACTTACACTTGCATGAAATTTAATCTACTTTGTAACAGTGTTTGTACCTTTTACATATTAACAGGACACATTGTGACAGAAATAAGTTAAAGAGTTAGAGCTTCAGAATGAAACATCCCACCAGCTGTAACCACGTTTGTTTTGAAGATGTGCTTCCCCATGGATGGGTTTTTGTTTCTTCAGTGTCTCCCTGGCTTCAGTGATATAGATGCAGAGATTCATTCACAGAAAATATACTCTGAGTTCTGACATTTGCTTGAGTGGAGCAGAGACAAAATAAAAGAAACAGAAGGCGGAAGAGAGATAATACAGCCCAACTTGGAGAGTACCAAGCTAAGTTCCACCTAGTCTTGTGCTCACAAGACCACCAAGTTCTCTTATCAACATGTTCATCACTTCACATGCAAAGGCACCAAAGGCACATGAATGCTAGTTAAGGTATACCTGCTTCCAATTCCTTCTATTCTGGATGCTGAATGAGTTCAGATTCTTGGGTATACAGGACTCACAGATACAAACAGCTTTTTATTGCTAGAATCAAGCACATTTGATCTAGAGTCATTAAAACTGGGACAAAATGAAGCTTCTTCGTACTTTTTTTCAATCAAAAAAATAAGGTAAACTATGCAGATTATGTAATCATAGCTAAAAATGTGATCATACTTGCTCTAAGAAACTTTATACAACTTAGTTGCAAATTTGCATCAAGATTTGCTTATCCTAGGAATCTTAATATCAGAAAAATAGAAGGAAGCAATTTGTGAAGCCACTCACTCTGAGACTGACTTTTGATCAGGAATCTCCTTCAAGTGAGAAAGCAACCACTTGGCTACCACGCTAACTCCCATGGCATTTCCATGATCCCAGTTGATATGAAAAAACCCACTAATATATTTCTTTGGAAGAAAAAGATATTAAAGTGAACACAAGAGGCTTGCTTCCCCCTGATTCTCTTGAGATCTACAGACTTTGAACTAAGAGTTCAAGCACTTCCATATTCTTTCATTTGGACTCTTGCCTGCCTCTATTCTCTCAGTCAGAACATTACATCTGATGAGGACAAAATTTTCTTCTCATGAACCACAGAAATCAGGTCAGATACTCATACCACTTTGTTCACTTCCATCCATTCACTTCCAGAACATTTAGCACACGAAAATTCTGATACAAGAGCCCAAGGAAAAAGTCAAACCTTCTATCACTCCGATTTCTGAAAAACACACAAATACCCACTGTCAGAGTTTGTTTTTAGCATGAAAATTGAAACACGGAAGCTTCATGATCAGTATTTAAAATGAAATTTTATACAAATAACTTAAAATTGCTCACCGTGGAAAAGGGGAAAAGACATTTCATTTGAACCTGGATTATAAGAGATGCTATCAGCAGTTCAGTTTGGCATCAAATACTGAACTATTCTAACAATGGATTTGACCAAAGTAGATTAGCAGCCCAATTGTTTATGTTTTAAAAACTTTGCAGTGGTCTTCTTTGAACTAGGAATCTGGAAAAGCATGTCTTCCAGTGTGCACATGGTTATCCGTCCTGAAGCTTGTAGTTTCGTATAAATATTTCCTAATTTGACAGAAAGGTCAGGGTTCTCTTCCATCTTTTCCCTGACTGTAGCCAGCTAAGGAAGAGAAAATGACAGATTGTTACAGTTCAGCAAGTGGAGATCTCACTCTACCACCACACTGAAGAAGAGCAATAACTCATAGTAAAAAAAAAAGTACACAGTGTAAGATAGGTGGCTAAGGCAATGACTCATAAGATGAGGATTTTATGCAGAGTACACTATGCATCACCTCAAAATGGTGGAAATGCACTGGTTATCTATTAGAGAGAGTTTATTAGATTTAAAACTTCCTCAAAGTTGTACAATCCTATTTTAAGTCCTAGTACAGACAAACACAATTATTTTCTATTTAAATCCAGGAAACATAATTGCTTCCTGGAATCCACTTTCCAGATCAGCAAAATTCTAATTATTATTATTATGTATCTTCATAAATGTACAGTACAGTACAAATAAATAAAATTCAGACTATAGAAGACTGAGAAGTTCTGTATGCCATACACAAGAGTATGAGCTCAAGTGTTAAGTAAATCCCTTAAAAAATATTATTATCAATAAACTTCTGTGGAAGCAGACTGTTAGGACTAATGCTTAATCATCTTTTGGCAGCTAAAAATTTCCCAAAGTCAAAATACAACACTAACACATGCAACATTTATTGCAATGACTTTACAAAACTAAACGCTGCTTAAAGAATTTCTTTTCAACATAGCAGCTAATATATATGGGCTATGTTTTGAAAAGCTGGCCCTCTCCTTCTCCTAATATTTATTATTTTGCGTATCAGTTATTATTTTTGTTTACTAGGAAGCAGTGAAAGACTAAGTATTTAATTAATAACACAGTCTTAAATGTCTTGTTCTATAAGGCACATCCAAAATGAATATACTAAATAAGCTCCAGGAAAAGCAGCAGCAATGCTGACAAACTGAGAGGGGCTACATATGTGCTCTGAAGGAAGCCTTCTTATTGATCAAGACTGTAAAAGCTAGTTTTCACAGTAAAATACAGTTAAATAGCAAAAGCTACAATTTCCCATATCACACTTCCCTGTACAGCATCACAGGTCTTTCATATATTACCAACTTAAAAGTATCGCTCTTATCAGAAACTTTATTCTCATTTCATATGAAACGAAAATAGCATAGGAGGCAAGGGATTAAATTATTTAATGCCACTAGGGAAAGCATCATCTACATTCAGATGAAATATGAGCTTCTACAAGCAAGATCCACAATAAAAAATGAAGCGAACAGCTAAGTATTTCGTCCAACAGCAGAGGAAGCTAGCCAGCTGCTTTGGCATCGGAATGCATGAGAATCCAAACAACTACCGCAGGGTGAAGTTAGGCACCTGAAGTTCTGCAGGTGAACCATCATTATCATGCCTCAGTCTAGTACCATGAACATTCTCTCATCACTGCATACTTACCACCTGCTCAGAAAACTCAGTTTTTTTCACAAAGGGAGGAGTATCTACTTCCACTGCTGCCTCTAATGTATCTATTACTTCTTTTAGCAAACCAGATCTGAGCTGGACAAGAACCTTAAAAATAAAATAAAAACACACCACACAAATAGTACGTATTATAAGAATGCAAAATTTTTAAAAAGTGGTTGAGGAAGACATGAAGTAAAGCAGGACAAAATACATAACCAGACAGTGTACTGAGAAAAATCCATCCATTGCAAAGAACGGGACAGAATGATCAATTTCCTCAAGTATTTGGGGTTTTTTAACAGCTGGGACCTGGAAACGAAGGGTAAGGCTTGAGGCAGAGCTCCTCTGATGAAGCTGCACTACCTGCTCTTGAATAAACTGGTTTTTACCATAGTTCAGAGAGGTCACTTACATGGCACATGCAGACTTTCTCTCAGATTGTAGACCATGCAAGTAAAGAAAAAAATTGTTGTATGTACACATGGATAAGGTTTGTAGGGCCGAAGGAGGTCTGAAGTGGGCAGAGCATTTACTTGGAGCTGGGTTTTTTAAATCTTTCGGAGGTAGAAAGAAAAAATCATAACTAGAAATTGTTTACGGGTCTATGCTCACAGATGTAGGATTGGTCTACTTTACATTCCCACCTGTGGTAGGAAGTGATTTTAAAAAACGAGTGGAGGTTGTTAACCTACAGAAGGTATGTCATCCAACTGACAGAAATTGTCTGTTGTCTCAAAAACAAGCTCACCAACATTACCAACACACGCCTGTGCTAGTAACAGGCTGGTCTTCTGTTCCTAGAGTAACAGAAGACCAGCAGTTGGAGTTTTTGGCCAGTATAGCATACTCTGTGAGATTTTAATATGAGACAAGCACACTTACTTTAAGATTATTGTATAGTTTGTTCTCTGTTCTCATTATCTGGGAACAATAAAATTTGGCTTGTGCTACATCATTCTGGAAAGGAATCATAAATAATAAAAAAAAGTCATATACATGTCAAAAACTTGCACAATAAAAATTCAAGAAAAACAAAGAGTCCTTCACAACTTTTCAATAAATCACAAAGCAGCATCTAGAATCCCTTTACCAAGACCCATAAACATCAAACAGCACCCAGCCTGCAAAAGGAATACCCCATGCTGGAGTTCTCATGTCATCTGGCTCTTTAGTACAGTACGTCTGTCACATGTAACCAACATTGAGCATGAGATCACCTAAAAGATGGAAGGTCTACACACATGCTCAGTTCAACGCATGTCAGAGTAATGAAGTGCAGCATGTGTTACTGCGGATATTTATCCTGCCCAGCCCTTCTAACCTTTTGGACATACACATTTACAGTACAGCATCTATGCCATCAATTGATTTGTATAGACAGTAAATGTTACCCTGACATTTACTAGACCAAGCAATATTATTTGGGATTAAGAAACATCTTACAGCAAGAAGGACTGTCAAAAAGTATTCCGCTTAAGGAACAATTAAATGTAATGTGGAGCATTTGCAAAAAAAGAATTTTACCATGCCATTGTGCACACAAATAAATTTATTTCAATGATGCTATTGTTCAGCGTCTCCATTCACAGAGACAGAGCAAAAAAGACCACACGGTGCATAAGAAATCTTTAACAATTCTACTCCATTCATTCAAATTTGGGAATAAGATCAAATCTACAGCCCTTCCAGTGTCTCTGACCTCTGTTTTAACATGAAACAGAGAAGGTTCAGGACATACTCAACCTGCACACACAAATTAACAGTAGAGGAAATCCAAACTTTATTCCAAACTTTAGAATTTCCTAATTGTTATTCTCCTGCTCCATTTTTCACCCTGTGCTGCCTCAGAGCCTCTTCATATCAGTACTTAGGCATATGAGGCATAGGAAAACCTCCACAGGCAGAAACGTGGAGAAAGCTCACCTCCCGGGCAGTAGGGAAATACACATCAAAGTCTTTGAGACTGTCTCCCAAGACAAACATTTTAAAGAGATGATTGTGCAAATATTTTAATTATCATTTTAATTCTATTTAAAGGAAATCACCACTAAATAGCAGTATCTGCAGGATATCCACGGTGACATCTAGTCTGTTGACCTAACTCTGTAATTTTTTAATTTTCTAGATGGTATTGTCACTAGCACAAGTATGTGTGCATTAGACTCAAGACACACGTTTAGACTTAAGAACTTCCATATTCAATTTGTGTGAGTGTTGTCTATAATCCTACTGTTTCAGGACCCTAAAAGTTCCAATACTTGAAGTTATTACATAGTTGCGCCTTCTCCATGTTAGCTTCCTTTCACTATCTGTCTAAAACAAAAGCAGAGAGTATCTCTCTCCCTATAGAGACCCAGGCACAACCGAAAACAAAAGAGACTGCACCTGCTTGAGAGCAGTCGCCATCGCAAAGCAGTATGCTCTCAGTGGTAACATGTCACCTTTTAGCTGTGCTTCTTCAAGCAGTCTCACAGAGATTTTGGAAGACTCCAGGTTGCCCTGCATAGAAATATTGGAGGAAGTTGTGCTTGTTATTCTGGTTACCTGAAAGGACTGTAAGCACCTGCAATCACATTCAGATGGTCTTCAGAAGTCAACATACTGTACTATCAATACAATGTACTATCACAAAGGCAATATGTATCTAAACCCAGATATAAGCAGATTCTGAGCAGCACTTTTTGAGAAATACAACATCAAAATACTATATTCAAAGTGACAGAAGTCACAGGAGGGTAAAAATAACTTTTATTATTTTAACAACTACACCTCTCCCTAACTACTTGGGCAGCTGCAACAGATGAAACAGTCCCAGCAGTATCCTAAGCAAACAGACATTTTCATTTTCACTTTCAAATAATTTCCAAATCAAGAAGGAAGATTAATTTTTGTCATTACTTTATTCTAAAAGCTACATTAGATAGTTACTGAAAATCAACATTTTCTAAGCACTGAACTATTCAGTACCACTAACTAAAGAAATCTGGGTATGTGTGAATTTGAACATTCAGCCATTTTTAGCCTCCCTTAAGGATTAATTTTTGAAAAATGTTTCCAAAGTATATATTCTAATACAGCTTAGACTTTTGCCTTTTTCCAACAGAGAAAGCTTCCATTATTGTTGGGAATTTTCAACAGTTGATAGTAAAAGGCAATGAGTTTAGCTGTGTGCTACCTCTCAAACCATCAGCTCTCCAAACCAATGCTGCTCACACTGGAAATTATGAGTGGAACTGACTGGACCCCAAACAAAACAGTATCTGCCAAACTTAAAAGCTGGCAGCAGGAAGGTTTTGTAACAACTGGTACCAGCATGGTTAAGAGTCCTCAGATTTGGTGTTGATTTCTGTTCCTAGTATTCAAAGTGTCAGTCCCACAAAATATGGTTTAAAATATGTTCCTTGAAAATTTAGAAATATTTTGACCACCAGAATATCAACTATTATTACATAAATACTTTGTTATCATCAAAAGGCCTATAGCTCTTTCCTGCACTAAAAGAAGGACCACCTATTACCTCTGAGTATGGCAGTGCCTCAGTGATTTAAACCATCCCAGAAGTGTTTCAGAGTTGACCTTAAAAATACCTCTGTACAAAGATTAAACATTAATTCCTTCGTTTATCCACTGGAAATAATCTGAGCTTTAAGCCTTGTACTTTTTTTCACTGGTCTCTGGCAAGGTTATTCTAAAGAACCCAAGAATGGTAAAAATCCAGCAAAGCATTTAATGATACCATTATTTCTATTACTTGAGTAGTGCATCTTGAAGATACTTCAAGATTTTTTGCTGACATTTCTTATCTTGCATCATGAGAAAAAGCAAATTTGAGCTTCATGTTTTCTCCTCCTCCTCCTAACAGATGAACCAACAGATTAAGCTTCTAAAAGAGCTCCACCTAATCCTCTTTAGTGCATAAAGGGTTACTACAGCTTATTTGCCCATTGACAGTATTTTATCTTAGTGAAAAAGCCCCACAAACTTATTGTGACTGTTCAACCAACCAAGTGACAGTGCAGAATCATTTCCCGTCTCTTTTTATCAATAGTAATAATGGGCCGGATTCTCTATTGAAAGCATATATAGGGCCAGAAGTAACAGAGAACAGAAGCCTCGGGAACCTATTCCTATTGCACATGCCTTGGATCCCAGCCTTCTAACTGCAAGCCATGTTAAAAAAACTTGTAAAGATTTTAGGAAAGAAGCTACAGCAGACCTAAAGGCAGCTTAATTCATTAGAACTGGTAATTTTAGAAAAAACACACAAACTACTGCTGAGGTACCATTTTACACTAACCCCTTTTCATCACATAAACACTCAGTTTTGTTGTACGTTAACTGAGAAACCTGAGGAAGTTTAGTCTGGTGGTATAATTTTTTCCTCAGCTACTGTCTTTATAAAAGATGAGGAAATGGAAGAAGAGTTTCCAAATGAGTTTGGGAAGGGTTCACATTCAAATTTCAAATTGCAGAACTGACTCACATCTGGAGAGGAAGATCAAAATAAAAAAGTTTTGGGATCTCACTTTGCTACAAAAGGGAAACAGTTCTAAGGAAACACTCATAGAACTGATGTATTCTAGTTTCTTACCATGCTTGCGCTCCTTTTCTTTCAGCTAAAAATACAGGCAAGCTCAAGGGGCTGCCTGTCTATCTGAAGGCACTCATTTATGTTTCCTTTCTCCACTCAGCTATCCATTTGCATCAGACATGTAGGGAACAAATACCATTGACAACTCTATTCCTTGTCAAATTTGTGTAGAATTACAGAAATGGTTCAAGACTGCTTGTAGGGGAGGGGAGAAATGGATAGGAGATGTGTGGCAAACAGAAAATATCATGTATATGCCTTAAGGAAATGAGACTATAAAACCAATACTGAGGCTGAAGCACAGAGTATTGTCTGAAGAGACGCCAAGATCACACAGAAAGAATGCTCTAAGGTAATCAAAGGCTGTACTAAATGAATTTGTTCCTTAATGCTTATGTCCGTGCAACTTTTTAGAGATTAGCTTTGTCACATTAGTTTGTATGGGAAACTATATATGTGCACCTATCACATATGATAAAGCACCTCAGGACTTAAATATGTTTAAAATACTTGCACGAGATATGAAAGCATGACAGGGAAAATATGGAAATTTTAAAACAAAAAAAAAGGAAGAGATAGAAAAGGCATTTCAAAAACTTTTTCATTCATAATACTTACCAGTTTATAGCATATTGCAAATGCAAGTAGATAGGTTTCTCTGTTGAAAGGTATACCTTGTTTTTTCATTTCTACCAGAACTTCCAAAGCATCTATCAAAAATATATTAGTGTTACTCACTTCATAAAGTTAAGGCTGTATCTCTCATAACTGAAAAGAAGAAACAATTCAATGAGGTATGAGTTTGTTAAGTTTATTTGAAAATACGAATGTAAACTGAAATCTGTTATTCGAAAAATTCAAAAAACTTAACTCAGGGTCAGTCGGATCTCCTTCAATTTAGCAAGGAGGTTTTCAGTTTACACTAGCACATGGCCTTACTCTTCTATTATTTTTATATTGAAATCTAAAACTAAATTCTATATACTTGACAAAGCCACTCTCGTTCTTCCTAACTGCCTGGACAGCTTCCACCACTGTAAGTAAACTATGTAGCATCTCCTCATTAAATCACATGGTCCATTTCACAATGCTGCATTTAGGTGCTGATCTAGGTTTTTTTTACAGTGGCTTGGTCTCAACTTTTAGGACAACTGCTGGACTTAAATTTGGCAAAAGTCAAGAGACCAACCATTATGTGTTCAACAAATATCAAAAAGGATTTGCTTGAAAAACTTTAAGATTTTCTCATGGAAAGTCTTCTAAGTTAGGTCAGATTATTTCTCCTTATCCTCACAAAGGGCCAAACTGATTTGAAGCACTGGTCTTCTACATTGCAGTAGCCACTCTATGTGAGCACCCAAGTAAATCAAACCAAGAGAAGAATATGGTCTGGTTTTGGAAAAAAGGTACTCTTCCTTGCTCTGACACAAATGCAGAATGGCGAAAAAAATTGTTCAGGAACTTACCATTCCAAAATCCATATAAACTAGACTTTGAATAGGGAAAACAAAATGCTATGGGAAATTAGAAAGCAAAAAGAAGAAACACTTCAGTGAAGTGAGTTTGGAGAACAAGCTCTCTTGGACAACAACAGCTCTGTGCAACTTGAACTGCAAGTCTGTGGGAAGTATGAAACAAATAGATCCTTCCATTTTTATTACACCCTACAGTGCAACTCATTCACACCTACAGTTATTTACATGATGTTTGGCCATCTAAAACCATGGCAAATCAGCACATATATATATATATACACATACATGCACACACACACAGAGACACACAGACACACACACATGCATACACGCCCACCACTTACAGTGAGAAGCATCCTCTCAAAATTAATTTGCCTTACCAAATACAGTACTTACTTTCAAAATGGCCCTTTTTAAACAACATAGTCATCAAAATATGGAAGGATGTACTGTCTGAGAAAAAACCATGCAAATTCTGGAGAGGAAATAGAGCAAGCATAAAAAAAGTCAGGACAGTGAGCAGTCTTACTGTGTACAGCATTTAGCAGGTCTTCCTACTGGAATAAGTCTCATCTTTACAAGTTCAACATTTAACTCTCTGAGTTCCCTGACTGACTGTCTCTCTGTCAAATGATGTCTAAAATACCAGCGGCTCATTATGGTCGAAAGCTCACTAAAATTAAACACAAATTTCCCAGAGAGTCCCGCTATCACTTTTTTAAATGACCTTTAAGTCAATGCAACCAGAAGTCACTGACAGCTTGCAGCTGATGGACAATATCTTTGGCATAAAGTACCACCATCATGAAATTGAACACATTTTTTGCAAATCACAATACCAAATGATCAGCACAAGAGCTTGAGTGATGATGGTAAGAGTAGCAGAAGACAGAAGAATTAAATTTTATGTTTCACTTCAACCACACTTTGTGTTGGGAATAGACAAATAAAATGTCAGAGGTATTGAGTTTCTGCAGCAGAATCTGGAGAAGTGTTACTGTACCTTACTATCCACCAGTTACTATGTCCTATAAGTATAGCAGTTCCTATCTTAATGATGCAGATCTCAATTAAAAAAAAAGAAACCAAAATAGAAACTACATATGCTCTTTCTTACACATGCCTAACTTAAGAACAGCAGCAAGACTTCTCCCATTTCTGGCTAGACATATCTCATGCCTTACTGAATTAATATCAGCACGACTTTCTCTGTCTGCCAGAGATTTTTGAAGTCACAACATTATTGCACACACTGAACCTGATTATTATCTTGCCATAATAGCACACACAGAATTTTAGAGAAACAAGTTCTTCAGTTTCTTCAGTGCTAAAATGGCCAAGTTCCTGAGCTGATGAGTATCATACCACGCCTACAGGGTTCAGAGAGAGACTGAAGCACAGAGCAACACAGTGAATCTGTTGGTGCAAGTAACCCAAGGCATTTCAGAGGACTACTACAGAAAAACTCACAAGTGCTCATTTCCAAGAATGATTTAATGCAACACAAGATGCAGGAAAACATGCACTAGCTGTTTTCATTTAAGTAATTATTTTTTCATCAATACTTTTTATTCAATTTTTATTTAAATGATGAAATCATACAGGAATAAAATAAAGTTACCCGTCAAACTAACATCTAATTTCCTTTTAAATACTGTGTTAAAATAAAAGGCATGTAATCTGCATACCTACATTAATGTAATACACATCCTTGTTACTGCAACACATCTTCAAGTCTATGAGCTCATGCAAGGCTCATGTGTAGCACACCATTACTCATACTTGACTAATAATAGCAACAACAACGTTTTCAGTAGATATAGGGGAATTACCTGATCTTTGATAAGTTCTACTGCAGGTCTTTCAAGGTCTAGCTCATAACACAGCCTCATAAAGAGTGGCCCAAATTTAAAATTATGTAAGGTTGTCATTCCATTCTGTTCATGGTACCTGTGAGAAAGATTAAAAAGTTAATCACACAGGGCATGGAATCTGCCAAGGGAGAACAGCTTTAAATAGAAATCAAGATCCGTAGGTGCAATGACAGAGGCACACTTTCCTATCTGCACCAGCCAAAGATATATAGACAATAGGAAATTAATTTTAAGGAAAATGATTGTCTTGATCAAACTAATAAATTAACTAGTACTAAATAATCTCTTCTATTACCAATAAAGTAACCTTCACTGGATAAATAATAGAATGTGTCTCTGCTTTGAAAACTCCAAGCTACTTTACCTTCTATTCACGGAACAATAGCAAAGGAAATCGCAGCAGTTTATTTTAGCAGCAGCAGCTGCTAAAATACCTCAACAAAAAGATAAAGCATTTCACTTTTTTCTTTATAGTCCCTATATTGTATTTGCTGGGAAAGTTTTCATTCACAAAACCTCCTGCTACTGAGTACTGGCTGCAGGATAGTCTACGAGCAGGTGTGTTTTGGCTGGAAATACCCCTGAACACCTCTGCCTTGCAGCTGTGGGATAATTTTTCTCTGTGGTTCACCATACAGCAGGACACCACTTTGCTCCCATAGCTTAACTCTCCTTTGAGTTGAGAGTCTCTAAAGGGTTGGAAGATCCAAAGTATTTAAATAAAAATACAGCCTTAAGTTAAGGGATTAACTATGCATATTGCAACTGAATTAGGGCACTACCTCAACTGCAGATATAACCTGGGATGATCCAATAAAAGCAAAATAAAGACAGAAAAGAGTGTTACCTGGATTGTTAAAAATACCTGTAAATAACTTTTCTGGCCAGTTCCACATCAGATGATGTCTGACACAAATGCAGCAAATTCTTTAGTTCATTTTTGAGAATTATTCCATTTTTGTTTAGTTTTTCTTTAATATTTTTAAAATATTGATCTGAAAATAAAACACATTACAGCATCAGTCTATAGACAATTCCATTACCTGAGTTACATACTTGGTACCTGAAACATGGAAACTCAATGAAGCAGAACTCTTGTTTTTTCACCAAGAAAACTGCATAAAGCTTCTTCCAGACAAGCATGCCATTGTGTCCCCATAAAGTCATGTCACTTAGAAAACCAAGAAGATGCTTACTGTGAATTTAATTTCACTGTCTATGTTATGGAGCACATCAGGGAATGCAAAAGTTTTAACAAGTAACAAAGTTTTGTGACATTTTATGTTCTTTTTCTAAAAAGCAAGCAAACAAACAAAACCATTTCCACTCAGCATTCAAATGACTGTAAGAACTTCTGCTCAATACTGTTCATACAGAAGACTTAAATTCCTTCACAGCTGATGAACATACAGAGACTTTCATACATAATCTATGTATTTCTTTAAATAGCCATAAACTTAGAGTTGCTATCCTTCTGCCCCAAAAAACAGAGTTCTCTATCCAGCACATTTTCCTACAACAAAGCAAGCACAAAGACTAGTCCTTCAGTTGGTAATTTCAAGCCTCTGACTCAGACATACACAAGATTAAAATCACATATACTACCTGGCAGCTCCATTCCTCTCATGGTGCTGCCCTCATCTTGGGCAGGGAAGCGAACTTTTGTAGCAGTTGCTGGGTCACTGCTGTTCCCAAGCTAGTAACCTACACAAGAGGTGCAAAGTAGGCATCCCAGAGAACAACATGCGCGGTTACTCAATACAAATCTGTCGCTACATGCAAATACAAGTCCGTACCCAAGAGTGAGGTGCAGAGTTGAACCCTGTGAAGTAAGAAGAATGCATACGTACAAGTATGCATATATAATGGCTGGGATGTGTTCAAAGGTGCGCAGAAATTTCAAAAATATTTGGGACCTGAACTGTATTTACATTGTTCTAGCTAACTGTATAACTGCTGTAGCTAATAGTAGACCTACTGTAGCTAATATTTGCCTTATAACAATAATAAATAATAGCTATCATATATTCCGTGTAACAGTTATTGCTGCTTTTCCCACTTCTAAATCAAGTTTATTACTAGCCCTAATTACTTCTTTTCATCTTTCAGGTATAACATTAAACACTCAATACAGAAAACACACACACATAGGCACAAAGAGGTGCTTGGAACAATGTTTTCATTAGTTTTCAGAGAATACAGTTTGCACAAAACCAGAAGGTCAACTGTGACCTATAAAGCAAAATATTTGGCTTCTACTAACCTGCTTTAGCAAGAATGATTGACCCACAGCAGTAAATTCAATGTTTCTCAAGTACAGGATGAACAAACTGCAATATATCATCATCACAGCAAAATACAATGATATTATGACTTAACAACTGCACAATTTGAATTCTACTTATAGAAAACCCATCAAGCTAACTTTACTTCCCTCTCTGCCCCAGAAGAGTGGTTTATATAAAACTAGATTTGATTATTTGTCTCTTCTTGCCTTAAAACTAACTACAACCTTTGAAACCATTGTCAATTTGTATCACCAGCACACCCACACATGATAAACCAGTTTTACCTAGCTTTTCTTAAATAATAAAGGCAGCTTCATGTTTATATTTATGTTTCTTAAAGAAAGGAATTTGTATACATTTTAAATAGCTTGACAAAATCAGACAAAATCCACTGATCCTGCTCCTACATGAATTTGGAAAACCTGAATTTGTTTTTCATATTCTGAGTATCATATATCATCTGGAATCGGGTGTACAACTGAGAACTCACATTAGGCAAAAGAAAAAAAAAATCTAAAAAAGTATGCTAACAAAATTTACGGAGCAAATTAAAAAAAAATTACTGTGACAGCCTTTTTCTGGATAGTTAGGTAACTATTTAGCTTTGAGTTAACAGTCTTCTGTGCCGATATACTTGAAGCAAGATTTGTAGACTGAAACAGTTATTTTTGTCTGACTATTTAACTAAGTTGGGAAAGTGAGGGCACAAACATTTCAGACCTTATGTGAACACCTTGCATACATGAAAACTTGTCCACACGTATTCTCAACACTGCATAACTAAAACAGTTTCATTCTACAAAGCCTCAGATCTTCCAAAAATGTTAAGTACAAAAAATTTGCAAGAGGAAGACATAATTTGTTTCTTTGAGTGTGGTCAGTTGTGCCATATTATTATAACTTTGACTGTTTGTTTCCTAAGACTCATGCTAAAATGGTGACTATGAATTAAATGCTATACCTTTATTGCCATGAAGTTCATTTCTAATCGCCACTTTCATCTGCTGAAATTCTTGTAGCTTTATATCTTCTTCTGTTAGCAGATACCGCTTCCCTGCCATAAGAAAAAAAGAGGAAGGTTCAGTTTTATGTTACACTGTATGATTTAATAGTACTGAACCTTGCATTTATGAATTACTGACAATTCTGTGGTGCCGGACCACTGGGATATGACACTAAAAAGCAGACTGCAAAAACTGCAGTTGCTCACATCACTGACAAAAGAACCCAAATAATATGTCACCAGACATATTCCAGAGCTTATGTGTACAAGGATGAAGAAGTATCTAGTTATTGGATGTGCAAAAAAAAACCTAGAGGCTACATTCCTCTCCACTAAGCCAAGGTACAAGAGGATTCTGCACAAGATTCCTGCCCCCACCTCCCCCCAGACCCCTTTATACTTTTATGAGGATTTGTCTTGTTTCCCTCTGTTTTCCACAATTCACTAGTGGCACGACTTGCTCACCCCACAAGTGCAGTCCTTGCTACTATAAAATGAATCATTCTGGAAGCTCCAAATGCAGTAGAAAGACACAAAAAGCCTATTTTATAAATTTATAAAAGACAGCTTATTACT
Source organism: Parotia lawesii (assembly GCA_003713295.1). Taxonomy (NCBI): domain Eukaryota; kingdom Metazoa; phylum Chordata; class Aves; order Passeriformes; family Paradisaeidae; genus Parotia; species Parotia lawesii. The sequence continues at coordinate 63,296 of RAHM01000155.1, read as the reverse complement.
TGGATTGTAGTAACACTTTACCAGGGAGAAGTAACACTAGGGAGACCTAGTAAAGTTCTGCTGCAATACAGACATCAGAGGTAAGACAGTCACTGAGTCTAGAGTGTCAAAATTAACTTTGGGTGCTGACCTTAACTGTACTGTGTTGCAAGCTGCTTTAAAAAAGAATCATGCAAAAGCTATTTGACAAGTTTTTGCTGTCACAAAGCCAGGTGTCCAGTAGATTTTTATTTGCAACTACTGACTTTGTAACAGAGAGCCACAGTCACAGCTGACACTGGTACAAGCTAATATTTTAAGGTTTTGGCTTATAAAGAATTATTCTAACTATGAAAGGACAAGAGCAAGTATTGACCTGAGTTAGGTTGTTTATTCTCATTCTGCATATCCCTAGGAAATTGTAACTGGCCATTTAAATAAAAACACTTGTTTGCTATGCAAGTGAAGCATGATAATGACACACTTCATAAAAACTGAAGAAAAAAATCCATTAAATGGCACATTTATCGATTAAATTTAATTGAAGCAGTTCCAATGGGTAAACAAATACATTTTATTCAGCATGAAATTGACCTGTATTACACTGCCACTTCCTTTCCACAGACCTCTGCTGGTCTAGCAGTAAAGACCATCCCTGTCCTAGGCCTCTCCAAAGCTGGTGCAGGAATCATGCTGGCCTGGGGTGGGAATAGCACACCACACATCATGGACAGTCAGTGGTAACACAGCGTCAACAGAGAGTGGGGCAGCAGAACGTTATCCTTCTAGAATTCAATTTGCTGAATTGTACTGCTTCCTTAGATTCACACCTTACAGAAACAGTTCAAAACCAAAGGCACCACCAAGGAAAAAGGAAGGAGATGGATATGAGGGCCGGCACGTGCAGATGTTGCAGGCTATCCCAGAGAACTCAGCCAACCAACTGGCTTAGCCTCAAGCACACTGCAACCCTCTATATGGCCAGCCAGGGAAGGGGATCACAGAGCACCACTCCAAGAGAGGGGGCTCCGTGTCTCTGAGGTGTATAACAGAGGTGTAACCGGAGCAAAACTTTCACCAGTGCTGGCACAGAGGGCCAGGAGCCCAGCAAGGACCTAGGCTGGGGAGCCCTCTGCCATACACCTCTTTTCCATGTGCCCCCATTTCCTTACCTCTGAATTCCAGGGTCTGGATAACGCTGTCATCCTCCCAGAATAAATGCACATTTATGAAGCTGCATGTTTATTTGTTTGGTTGTTTTCTTTTAAATATCATATCCTGAGAGCAGCAAGCAGGGGATACACCGACTAACACTGACCTCTGCGGTGACCTTACTGCAGCCATTCAGTGGGGCCTACAAGAGAGCTGGAGTGGAACATGCACAAGGGCATGTAGTGCTGGGACACATGGGAATGGCCTTCGGCTAGGGTTAAAGGCTTCAATTAGAGAATAGGTTTAGGTAAGACATGAGGCAGAAATTCTTTACTGGGAGGGTGGTGAGACAGTGGAGTAGGTTGCTCAGAGAAGCTGTGGATCTAGCATCCCTGGACATGTTCACGGCCAGGTTGGATGGGGCTCTGAGCAATGTGGTCTAGTGGAAGTCCGCAGTATTTAAAGTCCCCTCCAACCCGGGCCATTATGTGATTGCTCCTCCGATTCTGCGACGACTCTCCCCACGGGGCACCTGTGCCGCGTCAGCTCGGCCTGCGCACTGCGGCGCAAACCGCGGCCCTCCGGGCACTCCGCGGCGCTCCCCGCCACAACACCCCGCGCCGAGAGAGACATCCGCGTAGGAACTACAGCTCCCGGCAGGCCCACAGCTGGTGGCGGCTGGCGGGCCTGCCGGCAGCTGCAGTACTCCGATAGCTCGCCAGCCGGCGGGCAGCCCCGCGCCCCGCCGGGCATCCCGGCACCCACCCCCGCCGCGTAGCCCGCGATACCTCCGGGCGTGCAGCCCCAGCCGCCCGGGGCGGGCGGGCGGACCGCCGAGCGCCGCGCCGCCTCCCGCACCGCCCGCCCGGAGCCGCCCGCCAGCACCGCCGCCATCTCACGGCCCGGCTGGCGGGGCGGGGCGCTCGCAGCCTCTCCCGCGCCCCCGCCCGCCTCCTGCGGCCTCGGCGCCATGGCCGCCCCCGTGCTCCGGCGCGCCGTCCTCTGCAGCGGGAGCGCCCTCGGCGCGGCCCCAGGTCGGTGCGCTGCTGGCGGGGCGGGGGGCGCGGCGCTGGTCGTCGTGGTTGCCGCAGGCTGCGGTGGGGGAGCGTGAGCAGGGACGGGGTGCTGCGCAGCGACTTCATTCACCTTTCCCCCTTCTGTGTGCATGTGTGGAATTGGAGCCAGCTCAGAAGACGTTTTATGGCTAGTATGTAGTGCAGGAGAGCGTTCGCAATTTGTTTTTTAATAGATAATCCCCCGTGCCGATTTCATAACTCGACATGGTAGGACATGCCTTTTTGGGTCAGGGGAAGCCACGCGGAATTGTACAGGAGGCCGCCAAACCCGCGGCAGCGCGTGTTCAGCAAAACTGGTACCGGCGGTGACAGAGGCGCCAGCAAGGTTAATGTTTTGCAAAAGCTAAAGATCTGAGCTTGGGGAAGAAGTGAGCCCAGTAGCGTTTGGGTACAGTGTGGTGGTGATGGGTGGCTGTTGCCGCCCTCGCCGAGCACGCGTGTCTCTGTGCCGCTTCCTGGTAGCTGCAGGCGCGTGGCCCGGCCGCGCCGCCCTGGCTCTGGGCTGGGGCCGCTGCCCCCGCGGCAGCACCGCCGGCCTGGCCTCGACGCTCACACACACAGGGCCGGTGCTGCGGGAAATACCCCCTGAAAGCCTCCCGCTTGCTAGCGGCCTCCTTAGCTGTGAATGAATGGACGACTTTTTCTTTATGCTAAAGAAAAAAAAACAGCAACAAAAAAGACCCCAAATCCGCCACACCAAGCCTCCCGGATCTTTTGTGTGCCTCTTTTATCAATATAACGAAAGAGAGTGCTAAAGGAAATGCCGCCAACCAACCAGAAATACCTTCTTTTCTTATTTTCTAACTGTTTGGTAAAGTGTTGTACAAGTTTTTGAAGTCTGCCTGTGGAATTCTGTGTTTCGGATCTTTTTGCCAATAGTTTGCTGAGGTGTTCAGTGCTGGATATGTGTGTATAATTGCGTGTCAGAAGGATGATAAAAAGGGGAAATAGTTTCACAACCAAAACAAAACTTTTAGTGGTAGCAGACAGATATTTAGATAAAGACTTGGAAGTAATTGCTAAGACTTCTGTGTAGCATTGTAGTGTCTATTTTTAAAATATTCTTATTTCATAACATTATTTCCTGCAACCTTCTACGTGTATTTCTATACCTTCCTTCAACAAATTTTATCCAGGTGTTCCCCATGCATTTTCAAGACCTAATCATCTGTGACTGATGTAAAAATTCTTCCAGCTGAAGCGTTTTCTTTTTTGTTTCAAAAGCTAGCACAGCATGTTGAGCAGTTTTGGTGGTACAAAGAGTATTTGGAAAAAGCTTTCAAAAATATTCTAGTAAGTCTGCAGTTCACAGGAGATGGAAGAATGGAGATTATAAAAATGAAAGTATTTTCAGTGAGACACACCTTTATAGGGGGAAAAAATAACCATTCAGCAACAGCAGAAAAGTGTGTTTGTGTGTAGACATTTTTTTTTTGCTTATGCTGTGAATCTACATTTAGCTAATTGCTAATTTGATGAAAAAGGTCTGTGTGCACAAAGAAGTTGCTTTTGTTGTTGTTGGAGGGTTTTTTCTACCTTTACAAATTTGCTGTTTTCTTAAATACAGAGTAGGTTTGGAAGTACTTGTTTCATGCTGAAAAAAAACTTTCAGGGAAAGCTTTTCAGTTTTAAATATTACAGTGTAATGGCTCACCCACATATAAAGAATCTGAATTGTTACATTAATAGCTACTGACATAAAGACAGTTTAATGCATCCCACTTGGTAAATGTGACAGAAAAAGGTGGTACCTAATAAAATGTTTGTTTAGAGTTGTTTAAGAAACCCAGCTTACATAGTGATTTCTCTCTTCAGTAGGTCGAAGATCTCTTCTTTCTTCAGCCTATGTGGATAGCTCAAAATGGGAAAAGAGGCAAAAAGAGGAGCATAGCCTGGGTGAGAAAAGTTTATTTCTTGTCTCCACTTTGTCCTGAGCTCATTTTTCGCTATCTTATCATCTGTAAATCCTTCAAAATAAAAAAGTGTATGAAACAATGTGCTTCTGAGCTTCTATGTCAAAAAGCGCTCAACATGTTAAAAATTTGTCATATGTATTCAAAGCTGTAGTGCAGAAACAAGTTAGAATTTGCCTGTTTTCTTAATGTTCGGTTTCTTCAAGCTATTTTTTTTTTTTTACAGACTCCAAAGTGTTTGACTCTCTTTGGCTGATGTCTTCATTGACATTGTTTTAACAGCACTGCAGTGTGGAAAAAAGCTATTCTATAAGTATTACAGGATAATCGTATTTAAAGACATTTTTAAAAGAGGAAATTTTCGTCAGGGTTTTGCAGTTTCTTCTTGAATTATGGATTTTTTTAGGAGGGGATGGGGAATGGAACTAAACTTTTTATTTTCAAGAAGTTAAGTGTTAGACTATCTGCACATGGCACTGAGATCTGTGCAAATTTTCTAGCTAAGTTATTTGTCTAGATTACATTTGAAATGACATTCCATTATCTTTTTGGTGACTACGTTACATAGAAAGCATCTTGCAAAGCATTTTTCTGTGCTAAAGATAGATTTTCATTATTTTTTACCACAAGTGTTTTGGCGACTCCTTAATTCATAGTATGTCTTCATTCCTGGGCCCCTGAGTTGTGGTTGTTATTTGCATCAGCCGGTGAATTTCAGGGGCTTTTGTCGGGCAGGAGGACAGACAAAATGGTCACACTGATGCTTTTTATGCACTAAGTTATTTCTTTTATTTGCCTATGAGCATCGAGGTGGGTGTTGTCAACATGTTGTACTGTACATGGACCAGAAACAGCCAGTGGGTCCTCATAACTGTAGCTTGGATCCTGCAGAGACTGTTGATACCTTGTTACACTTTGCTGTCAGTAGGACTGCTCATGCAGTGTATTTTGGGCTGGAGCCACAGATTTGTGCCCTGGGATACATTTGAACTAGTCACCTCCAGGTGAAAATGGGTTCTTATTTTGACAAATGTCATGGCCAATAGAAATCCACTGTAGAAGAAAACGTGGTGCTGCTGCTGGTACAGCCCATGTTTGGCTTTCTTCAGGCCTGGCAAGACCTTCTGTGGCTGTTTGGCAGGCACAGTTCTTGCCGCTCCTCCACTGATGATCTTGAGCCAAAGCAGATGTCTATTCCATGATTTTCGAAGAACTGCTTTGCATTTTCGTTTGTGTTCACAGAAAAGAGAAAACAAGTTAACACGGTGTCAGCTATATTAGCATTTTCAGAAAGGAGACAGCCATGCAGACGTCTCCTCTGTAGCTGTCAGTTGTATGGTTGCACATGCAATCTTGTCTGTACTAACTGGTGATTATAGCCAGAGTGAGTTCCTTGTGTTGAGGACATGCTCTTTTATTTGTGTCTTTCAAACGTTTCAGATCTACTGTTATGCAAAACTATGTTGTGAGGATACTTTTAAAGGAAAAAGAAGTATTTTTTGTTTTAAAGTCAGTTCCATTTCTCTGCTGCAACAATGTGCTGTCCCAGACACAAATTCATTTACTTGTGTCTGTGTAAGACATGCTTTATTGTCTTCTCTGTAACCTCGGTTTAGAATCCAGGCATGAATGAGTTTAGCAAACTTCAGTGCTGAAAAATGTATGGGAAAGAGCAAGACTGTATTTTGTGTACTGAAGTGCTTTTGTTCAAGAAGTTAGGAATTGAAAATGTGTTAATTTTGAATTTGCAAACTGCTTGCTGGTAGGAAGATACCTCCTTAGAAGTAATTTGAATTCCACTTATTAAAAGTGAAGTACCAAGGAAACCAGAATCCCAGGGGATAGCAGAGTCCAGGTGAGATAGGAAATTTGGTTTTTTTGTTAGAAAGATTCACAGTACCTAAATTGGCTCATCTGCAACACCAGGTGGCGGTGCTGCCCTTACAGACATGAATGATTTCCATTCAAAGCCTTGTTCAGTACAAAGCTGTTGTTCTTTCCAGTTATGTGGAAATAGAGATAAATGTGGAACATACAAATTTTTAGGACAAAATACTTGCCTTGGCCTTTATATTTTAATTGGGTCTTTAAAATAAAATAAGGCTTTCTTTATAGCACTGGTTAGCCTGTGAATTAAGGTATTAGCTCTGCCCATCACTGCCAGGACAGGTAAACTTTCCATCTCAGTTGTATCGTCATTCCCCACCACTGGATCAGAACTCTGTCTTGAATGAACCACTCTAAGAATACAAGGGTATAAATAGAATAAAAGTGACCTTACATGGTGGCCAAATGTGCCACTTACTGATAATGTGCTACTTGCTGGTGTGGCTACATGCTGTGGGTAGGGACACCCTGTAAATCAAACTGAAGCTATGATAATTTCCTAGGCCAGCAAACTAGTGTTAGAAGATATAACCACTGACTTGGAAGGTGAGGGTCGGTATTTCCCCAGTCATTGTCCTGAACCACCCTGTTGCAGGCGAAAGACGTTGAATTTCTATGAACAAATGAAAAAAGAAGTGAACATGGTATCTCATATACCAGTGTTCTAGAGACCCCTGTGAAATCCTGACCTGAAATTAAATTACCTAAGCTTCTATTCGTCGTTTGTTTTGTTAATTTAAACCCGTTGGATTCTTGAATATGCAGTAATACATTTTTAGAGAAATTAAATTTATGGAGTTAATCGTGTAGAAATGTGTTTTTAGGCAGCATATATGAGAGATTGCAGAGACTACTGGTTTTTTTGATGAGTCAGATAAAAGCATTTGCAACATGTATCTGTTAAAACGTACATAGAATTTGGTTTGGCTATTAAAATATTGATTTGGTTTATACACCAATGTAATCACTCAGGTTTTACCACCAACAGTTCTAGGAGGTTTGTGCATTCACATGCTTGCGTTCTAGTACTGCTGCCAGGATGTTTTAACTAAGAAGAAGCTTTAACTTGATTATTGAATAGCAACTTACGGAGCAGACTTGATTTACAAAAGTTGGCTGAATTATTTCAAATTATGAATATGAGGAAAAAAAAGTCTGATTTTAGGTGCTCTTCACAGAAAACAAGCTAGGAAATAATTACTCACTGCTAATAATTCATGTAATACTACTACTGCAGAAACAGCAACTTGTCTGAAAACAAAGCTAAATTTCCCATTATCTTCATTCGTCTGCTATTCTTTTAGATTCAAGCAGCCCTCATTTTATTGTCACTCTTAGCTGGAGATGATAGATAAGTGTTTCACGTTTATGTGGAGTTCATAGATAAATGCTTTCCGTACTATAGATCTTATGGAGAGTTCCAGCTTTGTAGACAGCATTAAAGGTCAGTCATTAAAATTCTATGTGTGAACTCTCTCAGAGGATGCTGTTGTATAATGGCTAACAGTCTTGTGATCTTATATTCATGGCATTGTATTCATTTGGTTTATATTCTACTAAAGTAGTCAATGTTTTCTAAAGTGGGCTCTACATCTTCATGAGCACCTAGACAAAAGAAGTGCCAAGCTCAGGGCTTGAGTGTGGCCCAAAAAAATGCTCATAGGGATCACCTTGTAGTTTTGGGAGGGTGGTGCATAAGAAAAACAGTTCTGGATTAGATAAATGGACTCTGAGTCTCAGGTCCACGTTGCTGTGTCATCAACCATACCAGATTTTGGAGCAAACACTTATTTCCAGCTGTCTCAAAATGGAGATTAAGAATGGTGGATGACACTTGACGTCATTCATTTAGGCAAGGACCTACCCAGTGCTTTGATCTAGATAAGCTGAGTTGGTTGCAGCATCCCTTCTTTTTAACTTCTAGCACTATTGGGAATGCTCCCTATGCCTTTACCCACGTGCTTCATCATGTCTTTTGTGAGTTCTGGAGAGATGAGTGATAAAGAGTCAAATACAGACATGTCTTGTAAGGATATTTCCATATAAGTTTCTTTACTGTTGAAAAATTCCATCTGTTTTTTTAGCGATTATCTTGTATAGCATGGCTTTGATAGCCCACATCACCTCAGCATCCTGCGCTGTCTTTTGTACGAGCTGGTACTGGCCTTACTAACTTTGCCACATATTTCCCTTTGCTTTCATGGTCACGAATAGTTTGCCTTCCCTCAGCCAGAAGATAAATGCCCATTTTGTGTTTTGGAGAACTCCTCAGGAAGAAGGTTATTTTGTAAACAAGGAATACTGATATGTGGCAGACAGGAGCATTGTACAGACCAAGAGTCAACTCTTTTATTGCAAGTCAGGGCTCTATCATTTTACTGTAGAGAAAACGTCATCCATGTGTTGTAATTTGACAGATTACCTGTAAAGTCAGAGTAGCAATGAATGTCGTTTGTACTGTTAAAACTGTACCCTCCAGTGTTCACTGCGGTACAGGTGTGTTTTTAAAGTAATACATAGTGATACCACTTGTTTTGTGGACAGCATCCCTCAGAGACACAGCATGTTACTGGTGCAGTGCTGTTTCCTGCCCCTGACGACTTTGCAAGAATAGAAGTCTTAGTCAATTCTGATGTGGTGCTGCAATTTCTGCTTACCTCACATTTCATTGACAGGTGTGGAGGCAGGATGACCTTTTTGGAAAATTAATTGTAAAAAGAGCCAACCCATCAGCTCCTCAAGGATGGCCAGCAGGCCTTACTGAGAGATGTCAAAGGAGTGACTCACTTAGTAACAGTTGCAAAGGATGAAACAAATTCCAAATGTTGCAGGGGGAATGTGTTAGGTTCCTGGTCCTCAAGATGAAGGAGAATAGCAAAAAGGAGTATGATTGAAGTCTCTAAAGCTTATAGATTTGATATCATCACTTCATGGTCAAACAGATGACATTTGAGCATATGTTGAACAGTTTACTCTTTATGAGTCACCTTTATTTTCCAGGAACAGTACAAAACTAAACCTCCAAATTAATTTAACTTCCAGTTAAATTCATTAAATGCGATGGCTGGCTACCTGTTCAGCAGTCAGAAGTTTAAGTTCCTGCGTGGTCAGATGTTATATGACTGCTGAAGCAGAATGCTATAAAGTTACTTAGCTACTGGCACAGTGCCCCATTTGATTAACAGGATTTCTTTGGATTGCTGTTCGTGACTGTAAGGTTTATCAGTATGGTGCTACATGTTTCTGTGTCTCCTTGTTTTACCATAAAATAAAAGTCCACACATAAAGCACTGTCCAGCATTGCTAGGCTTGAAAGCAAGTGGGACTTTTAAGGACATCTGCTAATTTTTTGTTTTAGATTACTTAACATTAGTTATACTAATTTAATCCAGCACATTATAGAGTAGTTTGCTTTTTTCCTCTTTTTTCTTATAAGTTAGGATCATCATGTTGAGAACTTTTTAATGTATTATCTTCTGTTAAAGTGTTCCACAATAATGGAAAGTACTGTTTTCATACAATTTCAAAATGAGATGTTAAGAACCCAGAATTTGATTTCGTGGACATAGGTTTTATTCTAGATTATATAATGGCTCTGCAGATTTTCCTGTTGTGCCAGTTGATTAAACGGACTCTTTTTCTGCTTTCTCCAGCTGACTTAGCCTACTTAATGGACAGAACCTATGAAAGAAAACTGCCTGTCAGCTCTTTGACGGTAGCCCGGGTAAGGAAATAAATCCCAATCATAAAGTGGTAGAAGGGACTGTGGAATGCTTGTGTAATCAAGTGAGCTGAGAGGCGATAAATGATATCACCTCTGTTGGGAGTTCTGGGATTGTAAATGTCTTGTTATACTGTTAAATTGCTGTATAAAGCTGTTTTATTGATACTTTGTACTCGCTAGTTAGTACGCAGACCATAGGGTCTTCAAAACAGAATTTTTTTTTCTCGGTAAAATCAGGCATCACTGTTACTGGGTTGTGTATTTCCCTAATATGTGTTTCCTGCCTTCCTGTGGTTTCTGTCTTTGTGAGAGCTTTAAAGCCTCCTGAGGCACTGTTATAAGAACCCAGGCTGCTAAGGGAATGCACTGAATTAGTATGCTGCACTGTCTGTCTTCCTCCACTTCCAAGCTTCTTTCAGAGTGAGGCGGAGGTGGACATATTTTGCTTTTATAGTTTTCTTTCATTGCAGCAGACTGAGGCAGAACAAATGCTGACGTGGGTTAAGCAAAGCCACTGTTTTTACTGGAATTAGTAACCAGTTCCATCCTCTGGATGGGTTAATCTGGAAAGGGGGAGGAAGAGCAGAGATACGAGATCTGTTTTTAAATTCCCTGTGTAAATGAGTGTTTGTAATGAACAGGAAGATATGGATGTCACTTGTTTAAAAAACAAAACAACAAACTAATTTCAGTCTTCAAAATTATCCACAGAAGCTCTTACCTCAGTAATATCCCTAATTAGTAATATTACTGATTAGGATAATTTGGACCACTAACTGAGGTGTCACAGAATGCTTTGTTCAGTTATGACAGCAATCATTTATGCAAATCAAGCATTCTTGACCATAGCTTCTGAGACAGTGTCCATGAGAGATACAGGTGTTCCTCTCCTTTTTATGAAGATTTACTCCTTTCCTGCTTTGGGCTGACCTCTCTGGAGAAATGGCATTTTCAGATTGTCAAACAGCACCACTTTCCAGTACCTGGAGCTAACATCAGGTTCTTATTTTTTGAAATGTAGGGAAAGCACACAGGCATGGTATTGCCATGCTCAGAAGATGAGATCTCTATGTATACAACATGGAAAGATAATTAAGAAATGGGAGACCAAATACCAGGCAGCTGAAATTACTGGTTTTAGCTTAGGCTTAGGGTAAAGAGAAGTACTGGCCTTGAGAACATGTTTGTGTATTCTGAGCTAAAGGTATTATATTATATGGTATTATATTATGAAGATGCTGTAGAGTTCCAGCATGTTTATGCTTATGGTAGTAAAACGTACAGGAAAACAGAATTCACTGTTACCATAAGACAAAGTCTGGTTGAAAACTTGGCTTGTATTTAAGTAATTGATAGTGCTGGGAGTTTTGTAAGAAGACAGTATTGTAAATGAGAGGACAATTGTGTTTTACAGCATGGGGGTTGATTTTTTTCTTACCGTTGTTTATAAGTATAGTGAAATACAAAATGTTGCTGTCCCTATGCTTCAGAATATATAGTATGAGTAGGCACAACTGGCAAACTACAGGGGAAAGAATATTTTTTGGAAAAAGAAATGAGGCATGTCAAGACTCACTCGAAATTGTGGCAAAAATGTGAGGATCTGAATGTACGCTAAAAGGGTGTGATTAAAGAGCAAAAGATTTGGAGGAGCAGGAAAAATACAGGATACTGAGCTGTAGGTATTAATCATCAGATGGCCTTCAAGGTGCATGAAGCTTCTCAATTAGGAAGAATTAAGGAAGGGAGGTGTCTCAGTTTAAGAATGTTTGAGTTTTAGCAGTCTAGAAGAAACCAGAGTTAGGAGCAAGCAAAGATGTGAAGAATTCCAGTACTGTCAGACAGCTAAATACACCAAACAAACATGTTTTGTTATTGCATTTTCTTCTAATAAGCTTTGTGTAAATGCTCCCTTTTTAAGCTTTTATTTCTTATTTTTTAATCAGTTTGTTGACAACATTTCTTCACGAGAAGAAGTGGATCAAGCCGAGTACTACCTTTACAAGTAAGCATCTTTTCCCCCCAACATGAACTTTGAGTTATACAAGTAAACACCACAAAGTCTTATCCTTTGTCAACTGACCCTTTCCAGCTTCTCAGCTTTGATTTCTCTCTTGCAAAGTATGCACATCTACTTGTCTTACAACTCACAGCCAAGGGCTTTCTTGGCAACCTCTCTGTGGCTATGGCTGCCCTTCTCTGGACCTCTGGCATTGTCTCCTGTCAGGCATGTTAATCTGAGATACTGAACTAGCAGCTAGTGCAACCTCCAGCTGTGGTTTACCTTAGAGATGCTGAAATTACAAGGAATCATGTTTTTCACAGTTTTTCCTTCTGAAACTCTTTTTTGTTCTCTGAGTCATTATTTATCTAGATTGGCTATGCGATATTTACATGTCTAAGTGGAGGACTCAAGGAAGCTTGTTTCCTTAGAACACCAAAAAATGAAAATGGGCATCCTGTGGTAATGATCAAGTCAAGGCTGAATGACATATATTATCCCCTCAGTACTTCTATGTTTCCCAGATAAGCTGTGTAGTTCACTTTATGCATGGGTTGTTAGGGTTTTCAGCAACTATTTTTGTATTGATTGAAGTGTACAGGGTACCTTTTCTGGTAGTGTCTGGTTGAATGCTTGCTTGCTTCATGTCAATACCTCTTAATGTTGACTTTAAGAGGGTAGCAATTCTTGCTGATCACTAGAATAAATTAGTTCTTTTATGGTGGTTGCGTACACATTTTGAGAACTAAGTTTTGTAATGGAGAAAGTAACACATCCTGTCAAAGCACATGAGAGAGCATCTTTACGAATAATGTCAGGTTGTTATTTGTAAATAATAATGATTGGGTTTTTTAGTTATGGTATTTTCTGGATAGCTGGTTTAAGTAAATGCACAGTTTTAAGTACGTGATGGCGTTAGACTTCAGACGTCCCTGATTCTGTGGTACTATTGGGACAGTATCTGAACCTCAGAACTTCAAGATGGAAACAGCAGAAACCCAGCTGGTTAATACTAGCAATATCCTGTAGTTTAAGAATAATAGTAGGAAGAAGAATCTTTCACAGAGGGAACGTTAGTGTAGTTTTCATTCCTTTTGACCAAGATTTCATTAGTCGTATCAGAATCTGTGGTCAGAAATTAGTTTTCCATCTTGCAACAGCAGAGATGAAAACAGGAGAAGGTAAAGTGAGTTTAATACAAGCCCTCCAATACCTTTTAGTGACATTCTTGAATGCACTATATTATACCACATGTACTTAAGTCCTCTCTGATGGAGTCAGGCACTCTAGGGTCAGGGATTCCAAGAGACTTTTGACTTCCCTGACATGCAAAGGAAAGTGTGGTAGTTTTAATTGCTAAGTCTCAAAATGGTACAGATAAAATCCAGATAGTGATGTGTCTGTAATGTATCTTACAGGTTCTTTCTTCTTGAAAAAAGAAGTTCAGAAAGAGTGACAAAAAATTAGAAGCATAGAAAATGGTCCATAGTAAGAGGGAGAGAATATTATGGGAATCTCTAACATGTAAAAATATCCTTCTTAGTCTTAATCTGTGCCTGGTTAGTACATCAAGTAAAAATACAGGATTTCTATTTTCAAGAACATGTTCTAATGGAGAGAGTTACAATTCAAAAACAATTACCGTTATTTACTATTTCCCTAAGATAAAATTCTCCTGTGTCTGGTGAGAGTGTAGTTAGGTGCATATCAAATATAATCATTTGTCATTGATACAGATTTTAGTAGTCTGTATGGAGAAAATAGAAAAGTATTGACTTGTCACATGGCTTGTCAGACATGCTCTGGCTGGAATTTTTCTTCTGTGTGTCCCTCTAATGCTGCTTTGTTTTGGTGTTGCAAAATGCTTAGTATTTTGGTGATGTTAGCATCAATTTTCAAGGAGACTTCATTCCAGCATTGATCCATGTAACTATTCTCAAAATGGATGTGTATGCAGGTAGTGAAACAGTGTGGAGAGGTCTGTAATTAATGTAAAAATCCTAATTATAATAGCATTTTCTCTGTCAAGTGCAAATATGTGTTCTGCCTTCAGGATACAGGAGATGTGGTGGGTATTTGCAAGACCCTTTAGTTGGTCTTTACATTTTGCACTTAGGCTGGAGGTTAAATAAAAGACATTTTTATAAAGATAGGTCTTTGCAGCTGGGAGGATGTTTGATACTGAAAAGTGTTCTGTGTAAATGGCTACACCATGAAACATAAATGAGGGAGGTAGAGAGGGAAAGTTAAGAAGCAGTGAAGCTTTGACAAGAAATCTTTTTCTGCCTTAGTGAGAAAGTTCCAAGCACAATTTTTTTTTTATTTAAGAATAAACTTCTAAACAGGAGAAAGGAAGTTTCAAAGTAAAACCGGTTTCATGTCTGTTGTTTATGTTTCATGTCTTCTGAGGTATACAAATGCATTGCAAACAAATGTTGTGTACGTGGCCTGGTAAGTTGACTGTATGTACAGTTGCTTGAGCATAAATAACCAGAATGCTCCCAGAGTCCTGTGGTTTTTCCCTTAGCTGCTTGTAGAGTAATAGAGAGGGGAACTTGATACCTCTCCCCAGTGTTTGGTGCCTCTGGCAATCTGAGGTGAAGGGTAAACAGTTCCAAGGCCCCTACAAGGTTCCTGGTACAAAAGGCAAACTGCCTGTGGGAAGAATCAGAGGGATGTAATGGCATTTCCATGCTTGCAGTGTGGGATTTTCCTGGAGATGGGAGTGACAGAACTTGTGATTGTTAGCTTTGTAGACTGGAGACTTTCCTTCTATTATTTGAGGAAGAACATATTTGCAAAAAGTAGTATTCTGGAGCATTACCATAATGCATTTGCAATGCCAAAATAAGATACATATATATTATATTTAGATCTGTTTCAATTTTCTATCCATTTAAAGCAGTGGGTTTCCAGCCCTACTGCCTCCACAGAGGATCTTGAGCTCTCAAGAATAGCTGTGTGGAAACTGCTATGTTACATTGTGGAACATGTCAGTAAGATGGTAAAGGCCGGTTTGAGGCATGATGTCATCTGCTTTCAGTGCTCCTCTTTTTGTTCTCCTCTGAATAACCTCCCCCCTCTGATAACTGTCAGGCTTAAAAAAAAATCCTTTCATCTCCTAGGAGCCCAACAAAAATTCTCATCAGAATGCAGAGCACTTTCAGCCAGATCAAAGATTGCCTTACTTTGTCCTGTCTCACTGAGATGTCACTATTTCACACATCAGGGTGTTTTTCATTTGATTGAAACATTAGCATAATGAAGAGAGGTTTTGTGATGAGGTAACTACTGATTTTGTATGTAGGTTTTATGCCAACAAAGATTTTTTCAATGTGTGTGAAAAGAATTGAAGTTTTTTTATGTTGAGATTCCTCAAGAGAATTTTTAATTGCATTAAACCCATGACCCACCGTGTAGAAAAAAGTATACACGCTTTCTGCAGAATGTGTTTATATGTGCATGTGCTCTGCAAATTCTTGCACTATCTGCCTCGAACTTTTTATTGCCTTTCTGTGATTGGTAATTGTTTTTTTTGAAAACAGACCTGTTTCTGCAGACTTCGGGATTTATTACTTGGGGTCCATACTTGATTGTAATCACAAAATGGGACAATAGCAAATGATTAGAAATTATTCTTAGATGTAGTATCTTTTATAGAATCATAGAATTGTTTAGGTTGGATGGTAGTAAGTTACAGTTTTGAGGCCTGATTTCAGCCTTTTAATCATTTTGGGACTGTGATCTCTGTACATATGAAATTGTGCTTTTTCCTAATAATACCTGTGTATCACTGCTTAGGGCAACATTACATGCAAAATAAGTTTCACCTGCACTCTCTCTATTTGCATGTCTGTTCTGTGGGTACAGAAGTTGCACTTCTACTTTCATACCAGTGAAGCAGTTTAGTGTCTGAAAATGTTGTTACTCTGAAGTATTGTTTATAATAAATTATCACAGTGGACCAAAAAAAGTGTATTCCTGAATGATATTTGCCTGGCAAAATCTGTATATAAATCTACAGTACATAATGAATACCATTAACCTGTTCCGGCACAAATAGAAGAGACGTAGACACAGTCCTGTAATGTATTTAATTCTTCCTTTGAGATGCTTTCATTCTCTTAAGGCTGTAGGTGAAATAGGCTTCATTAACTGATCGCGTCTTGGTTTTCAATGCCTCTAGAGAAATATACAGGTTAATAAAAAGGTATAAAAATAAATGAGTCAGAGATATCTGCCTGCTATTCAAGTTATGCAGCAGTTATATTTTGAAATGGTACTGAGAAGTGGTGGAAGCATCTGAAGAGAAAAATACACCTTGTAGGCAAAATGGTATGTTTTACCAGTTTGGACACCTCTCTAGGCAGACTGTTCTAAAATAAGTTCATTTGCAAAAGATTTGGGCAGCTCTTCAGCAGGTAGGCAGGCACAAGGAGGGGAAACACCAGAGAGATTTACCTCATTAGAATATTTACTTATTTTCACATGAATGACAGAAATTCTAGTGTTTGGTGCTGTTCTACTATGGTTGCCAGCGTGCGATGCTGCTTCATGTGAAGAAATATTGGTCACTATCCAAGCCAGTGCTGTCAGATGTAAGTGTTCTGGCTGTACGGACTCCGCTGTGCTCCTGGCTCCAGCATTCACTCATTTCTGCACTGAGGGGCACATGTTCTTACTCTCCCTGTCATCTTTCACAGTTTCTTTGTTGTCGTCTACTGTCTGTGGTTTGTCACAGTGTGAACTGTCGGAATCTTTGGAAAAAACTATTAGTAACTACGTTTCAGAACCCAGAGCCAAATTTCAGCAAGCCTTTTCCTGTAACCACATCAGATTTCAGTGTGTTCGGTGTAACACGCTGTGAAGTGCAGGAGAACGATCAATAAAGATAGAACGCTGAAGAGCATTCAGAAAGATCTTTTCCTGTAATACATGCCTTTTCAGTCATCTGCTTTTCATAGTTCATCTGTCCTTTTGAATACACTTTTCTGTAAACTTGGCAGAAACTGGACAAGAACTTTCTAGGCACTGCATATAAAAGCACAAAAAGTTGGAAGGCTTTCCATCAACACTAATTTTTGGGGTTTTTTGTGTTGCCAACACTAGAAGGGTAAGCATTTGGATTTTAAAAGCTTCATGTTTAAAACAAGAGGAAAAGAAGGATTCTTCTACAAACAGAATGCAATATCAGTGTTGGGGGTAATCTGTCCTCCTCCTCCACAATATTTCAATGTCAGTAGAAAGACAAAGCCAGTCAGATTCAGAAATTGACAGAAGTGACTTGGTCCACCATATGGATACATTTTTCATTTAGTATTGGAAGACAGGCTTTCATTACAATTCTTGGAGGAAAAGAATATCAGCAGAACTTCCGTATCTTTTACCCAGCATCTTTCTTGCGAACAGCTCAAAGCTTTCTGTCTAGTAGCTTCTACTGGAAATAGTCTGAAGTTCAATGTGACCAGATCTCAACTGTTATATATTGAGGGAGAAAGGGCAATTTATCTCAGTGTTTGACCCATACTCATCCTTAAAGGTCAATTTTACTATATCCAGTGGCATTCTAGAAGTTGTATGGTAAACCCCTGCATCAGCAAAAATCCTGTCTGGAGGCAGATCTTGCATTATGTTTTAGAAATACTGAAAGTCCAGACAGAGGTTAAATGCAGCCAAAAATGTAGAGAGCAAGCTGTTCGTATGAATACAAATGACCAGGACAGACTAAAACCTTCTATAAGTTTCAGAATTTAAAACAAGCACAAGCAAAGATCTGCTGCTCTGCTAGCTTTAGTTAATGACTAATACAACTAATAATTGTAAAGATATAGTGGAGAATTAACTCTGTCTGGCTTCCCCTGCAAGGAATTTCAGGTTCCACTACAGTCCCTGAGGAGCAACAGCAGTCAGAGCCAGTCTCCAATCCCACGTAAATAGAAGAAAAAGCATATGAAGTTAATGTTTCTATTGAATTCCCTGTCTTTTAGCTTTCCTACATAGTGTTAAAAACAGTACAGCAATCTTTTCTCTTTCAGTTATGTTGATAGTGGCAGCTACCGGCATAAACCCATGAATTTTTATTAGGCTTACAAACATAACCAGAGCTGCCAGGGACCTTTCCTTAGGAACTGTTAACTTTGTGATTATTGTATCCATCCACCTAAATCATTCTTTTGTGTGGTGCAAGTATGTATTTCCTTTTTGGATCAAAATAAATACAGTAGAAAAAATAGCTATGAACTACTTGTTACTATCAACTTTTTATGGAATAATCTTGACATGCTGTAGACCAGAGCTGTCTTAGTGCAGGTAGGCTGATTAGAATTAGAATTACTTGAGTTGTTGATCTCAGTTTAAATCGGCAAGCAAGAAACCTTAATTCAAATAAAATATTTTAATAATGTTTCATGTTTATAATTTAGATTACTTTCTAAAGAAAGCCTTGTTGCTGTTTCCTGGCAGCAGAAGACAAGTTCTTCAGAGCAGTTTAATTTCTTTGAAAGGATTGTACTCAATTTGGAACCATTTTCTTACTGAGCAAAGAGACAGTCTTGTGTAGATACTTTCAAGGTTAACAGGTATTTCTTTACAGGTTTATTTTTTATATTTGATTTTCTTCTAAAAAAAATAGAAACGTTTACCAGAGTGGTATTTTTCCTGGTGTGGACAGCTGCCTTTGAGAAAGAGCCTTAAATGAAAGTATTACTTTTCTACAAATGTTCACATTTTAATGAGTATGTAAACATTAGTGATATTAAATACAATATGGAAAGCATTTAGAACATGTTTTGTATTTAAAACTTAGCAATACAGGACATCTTGTTTTTATTTGGTGAAATAACAGATTCTCAATATGTCAGGATTTTTGTAGTTGTAGGTGCTAGTTTTTATTCCTGTTTTATTTTAGATGTGGTAAGCATGCATTCCTGCTGTTTTGAGTAACATATTACTCATTATTGAGCTAAACTAAACATAACATAGAAGAGTGAAGAGTATATTATGTTTGCAGCTGTAAAAGGGGCAACAGTTATTAAAAATTCTGTTTTCAGTTGCTTGACTAGTAACCTTTTCTAGTGTGTGTTATCCTGGTTGTAAAGCTAGCTGTACAATATATGTTTCTTCGGGAGACAAATACATTTAATACAGATTTTTGTTTGTATTGGGGCTTGTGAGCTGATTTATTTTTTTTCAAATGGGAATTCTGTTTATTTTTTTGTTAGCTTTAATTTACAGAATTGTAGTGCTGAGTAGCACTGGGTTATGGGGTAGGCATTCAAATGAAAATACTGGGCCATTTTAACTTCACCTATTATTACACAGCACATATGAAATAATAAAATAGGCTAAAAATGGGAGAGCATTTATCCTGTACTTTGGGAGATTCAGGTTTTTGTGCTACTGCAATCAGCATACTCAAAATGCTAAACAGTTTAAATGTCCCGAACAGAGGCCAAGTACAAAGTCAAAAGGCTTCCAGACCAGGCTTTAGGAATGTCAGTGATCAAGATTCTTTTACTGTAATCAGTAGTAAAAGAATAAAGGTAGTTTTTGAGGTAAGTTGAGATGTTATTTTGTTGCCAATAAAGGTAGTTTTCCAAGGGATGAATCACAATGTTCCTGGCTTAAATGGACTCTGAAGCAGCTGTGGATGCGCTTCTGATGAGAACAAGGGTTTTATTGAAAATGGATTTTTAAGAACAGGATGAGTATTTACAGCCTGTACTGTGTTAAGTTTATTATGGAAAAAAT
Source organism: Parotia lawesii (assembly GCA_003713295.1). NCBI lineage: Eukaryota > Metazoa > Chordata > Aves > Passeriformes > Paradisaeidae > Parotia > Parotia lawesii. Next base: position 43,814 of record RAHM01000155.1, on the reverse strand, counting down.
TAAGTTAGGAGCTGGAGAGTAAAGATATGCAGTAAATAGTGTCAGCTTTCACATGTCCTCAATCTGGGAGATAGGAGTTGCATAGCTTGCCACAGCTGTTATGTTGAAAATACATCTTGGGTTAAACGTACATGCTGTAGAGTTGATCCACTTACCAGGATTTACTTTGTATTTTTTCTTATAATTGTTTTATCTGTAACTAAAGGAAGGCTTATAAGAAAGTGGGACTGGACATGCACTAAGAATGTGAAATGTTTTGAAACACTCCAAAGCATATCATATGATAGTTTAACATGGAAAGGGATGTCTATCTGTTTTTCTATTTTTTTTTTCTTTACAATGTTTGAAGAAATATTTTGCCAGGAGACTAATGTGAGTGCTAGTAAGGCTTACACAAGCAGTTTCATGACATTTTTGGTTTTCTTCCATGGAAACAGTGTATGCTCTTGCAGGTTGCATGGAACCAGGGCTAGGACCAAAGCATCTCTTAACATTCCACTGCCTGAGAATTCCTATTCTACACCACACTTACTAAGAAAACTGCCAGTATGGTTGAATGATGGCAAGTCATGTGCTAGTTTGTAGAGTAGACTGATGGAGAGAAGGACAGAGGCATTAAAATATGTTTTCCTGTTGCACCTCAGCCAACAAATGAAATACAAGGCTTATGCACTATTTTAGTGAGGACATCCCTTCATTTTACTACATGTAATGAAAAGTCCGTATGATCTTAGTTTTAAATCATTGTTGCCTAAAATCTTGGTTTATTTCACAGGCTTTTAAGATGAACACGGTCTGATCAAGCACATAAAAAATGGACTACACCATCTTACTGGACTTCGTAGTAGTCAAGAAAAGTGTTCCGTGCTTTGTTGGTAATAGTGAAGATGTTCAGCTTAGTAACGTGATCCAGTAGAGTGGATCCAGTCTAATCTACTGTGCTCTGATAATGTCTATGATTTTGATGCACATTGCTGCGTACAGTGTGTAGTAACAGTTTAGCAGGTGTGATACAAATTCCAGAAGGTGAAAGTCTTTGGAAATGGAAAGAACATTTAAGATAACCATGTTAAGAGATGAAGTAATGCATCACAGTTATAGATCTGATCTTACTTTCTTCTGTTATACTCCATTTTAGACAAAATGGTTTTATAACCAAAGCAAAACTATTATGACGAGGAGGAGGTAGATTTACATTAGCATGCATCTTTCTTTAGCTTGTAAATGATTTGGCATGTTAATTTTCAAGTAGCTGCCTTTTTATTTAAAAAAATTGATGTTTATACTTTTGTAGGACTGAAAATGTTACGTCAACATTCAGTTATCAAGACATTTAGAAAATTACCTGATTATATCCAGCAGACTGTAGATTCCTTTTTGGCCCCAGTAATAAAGAAATTTGAAAAGTCAATAGTAAAAGCTCTATTCCAATGGTTCCATTTTTTTTTTCCTAAATAATTGCATCTTCAGAAATGTCCAAAAATATTAGAGTGCAGAACAAAAATGAAAATAAGTAGGTACATTTATTCAGCTTGTATATCTGCTTATTTCTATATATACATTTGTGCCTGTGAAAAAGTGTTCTCCCTAAGGGCAGAAACTTGATTGCAGACAGACCCACAAAACAATGCTTTGCTGTAATTGAATAGAGGAGTATTGAATCAGTAGATAAGCAAAGGTCATGGTGTAACATTTTCCTGAGGTGATTTCTGTGGTTATTACTCTTTCCAGAAAAGGGAAATTAAGGCACAAATTTCTGAATACAAGGTGCTACGTAGCAAAATGAAAAAAAAAAACCCCAAACCAAACCGGTCATTTGGGGTGGTTACTTTTTTGTTGGTTGGTTGCTACGTTGGTTGCTTGCTTGGTTGGTTGGGGTTTTTTTTTGTTGTTTAAATGCTACTTTAATAGTGAGCTATTTTTAAAGCTGCATGCTCCAGATAACATATCTGTATTGTCTGCTGGAATGAGTCCAGTTGCATTTTCTGTGCTTCTGTGTACCAAGCACTTTGCTCAGCTACCTGTAACTGTTCCTTCTGCCATAGTCCCTGTTACCTCTGTTTCTGACATTTACTTGGTAAATCCTTGGTTCCTAATTAGGTTGACTAATCCCTGAATAATCCCTTCCATACCTTTCTTTTGGGTTTTTTGTGGAGGGCATTGTGGGGTGGAAGAATGGTGTGGGTTTGGGAAAAGCTTAAATAGAAGTCCAAGCCTCTATTGACAGCTGATTATATCCCCCTACCTATTTCCTAAAATCCTGATGTGTCTCTGTCCCTGAAGGAGAATGTCTCCAGGCTTTTTGGCTGCCTCTCTGTCTCCCCTTTGCTACATCAGTTTTAAAGCCTGTGGAGTTGGTAATTTCAGAAATAACACTGTGGTTGCTTTCAGCAGTTGGTTTCCATCTCCAGCACTGATGCATCTCTGTGGGATGTGGGACTGCACATCCTAGAAAGGTGCTGGAGTTGTCCTTGCCTCCCAGCTTTCATCTAATTAATGATCATATGCATGTGTGTTGTGCCAAATCCTCAGCTGATTTAGGCGGGTCCTTGGTAGCTTGGGGGAACTGTGTGTTTTCGCTTTGGACCAGATGAGGATTAGACCCAGGATCTAGTTTAGGGAGCATTTAAGAAGCAACAAAGTATGCTTTCTTGGGTTTGTTGTTAAAATTGGAGAGGAATATACAAGAGAGGAGCTGATAGAAACGCCTGTTTGTTCAGCTGTAAATGTAGACACAATAAACGTTCCTTTCTCTTGTTGAAAAGTGAACAGGGATTTTGGTTATTTTCCCCCCAACGCCACTCCCTTCAGTCTAGAACTTGTCAGGCTGAAAGCATACAGATTTTGGCAACTGGATTTGCAAGCAGATTTCCACCTTTATGACTAATATCTTTTTTCAAGAATTAGTGTGGATATAAAGCTGCCTTTAATCTCTAAAGTCAACTTTATGATAATCGTCTTTACGTTGTCATTTATTTAATTCCGATCTCTCCGCTGTAACTACTGTTTTCATTTTAAAAAGGGGAAAGTACTCCTTTCTTCAAAGTTCCACTAGGCATTGAGCAGAGCTGAACTAAATCGAGCTACAAGCTAAATAGATGGCCTCTGGCTGCAGACAGCTGGGTGTAAAATGGACACCATCTCCCTCCCCCTTGTCTACACTGTGTGTGCCAAAGTTGACAAACCAGACTGGCTGTGTCTCTGAGTGGGGGTGGACGAGGTTCAGCAGCTACTGTGAGAAGCATGAAAGCAGAGCATGTGCAGCAGAAGCGGTACAGTCCACTTTACCAGCAACAGGATTTCTTTTTTTGTCTTCACTGAAGTTACTGTCCTGCAGTGATCACTTATTTTTGCAGTTTTCCTTGTCCAGATTAAGTCATAAAGCAGCAGGTTCATCTTACATAAGATACTGTTGTGTTGTTTTGAAAGTCATGATTCATTGGAAAAATAAAGCCAGACTGAAATGCATGCAGTACATAAATGCACACAGTTGTAGTGTTTCTCCTGCTCTTCTGTCTGCTCTGTTCTCCTGTGCAGTGGGTAACACAACATGTATAAGGGCTCTATACCATGCCTTGGAGAACTGGTGCTTGTAAATGTCAGTTTGAAGCCTGAATACAAGGTCTGAGTAGGCCACTGTAGCAGGGCAAAGTAGCAGGTCAGCCTGGCCTTGCATTGTGGACCAGTCATTAGCAGAACCAAAAGCTTTAGTGAGTTTATTCTCATGGAATATGCTGAGTTGAAGGAGACCAATCAGAATCATCGAGCCCAACTCCTGGCTCTGCACAGGACACCCCAAGAATCACACCATGTGCCTGAGAGCATTGTCTGAATGCTTATTGGACTCTGGCAGGCTTGGTGCTGTAACCACTAAATTTATAAATAGCAGTCTTGGATGTGTTCCTGTCTCAAAAAGGGAGAAACTAGTAAAAAACCTTTTTGCATTATGAAATCCTCTGCCTGTTTTGGGTAGCACGACCTCATTTTACTGTGCAGCTTGTAGCTACCTACGCAAGGGAACATTTGTCCTACAGTACATGCAGTACTTAAAGAGAGGTACCTGCTGTCTCTCTCTTTAAATAACAGATCTGATGGCACAGTCTTTTTCCAAAAAGAATTAAGAGTAAAACAATCATATAGCTGGTAAGAGCCCACAAATTTCAAACTGCCTTACAAAATGCTTGAGTCAGGTTTGCCATGTTTATCCTTGATTTACTTGCTGTTCCTTGAGATTGACATATGCAATGCAGTAAAGGACATTTCTGTCTCACAAGTCTCAGAAGTTAGATACACTAAGAGATATGCTAACTAGATGCCTCAGAAGTACTGTGGTTAGGGAACAGTTAAAAATGTGTAAAGGACTTGAGCATTTTTTGTTATTCATTGCTAAAAGTATTTTTATTAGGAAAATGCATGGTTGGAAGAAAAAAGAAATACCAGTAAGCATTGCTCATTGAGACATGACATGAAAAGTAAACAATAATGATGAACTGCCTGGTAGCCAAGATCTGCCTATGCAGCAATGGTCGACCTTTTGAAAGGGTTGCCTTTTTGACAGTGGCTGTGGCTGAAACTACTGGTATCAGGGGTTTTGTCCTCTTTGTAGGTGTTTACATTTAATATGAAAACCTTACTTGTTTAACTTGACAGCTTAGGTAGCTCTGCCTCCCCTTCACTCATGGGATGCAGAAGGAGAGCAATACACAAGGACATCAGACTGTAGCAGTGAAGAATGGAAAGAGCACAGGTATTAGATCAAAACAAGGCTAGCTTGAACTGTGTGCCTGTGGCAGCAAATCTGTAAAGGTGAAACCTGAACTGTGCAAATCCAGTTTGAGAAGTGTTTGGCAGCAAATGCATAGTTTGGCTCTTCTTTTGCTTAAGTTGATTACTAAGATCCATTCAATATTTGTATTCCTGAAGCAGTGTCTTCCCAGCATCTCTTTTTTGCTCTGGTCACATGTGGTATGAAACTGAGTAACTGCAGAATGAGCAGTTTGGCTTGTACACTTCTGTATTGCAGCCTTTGAGATACTCAAGACAGAAGTACCTCATTTGTGATCTGTGCAAGTTCAACTGTGATCAAACTGAAAAGTGTCAAGGGTTATGTCAGTGGGTGTAATGTTACAGTAGTTTGAAGCTAATGTGTGCTGTATTTCTGGGAGCTAACATGTTTACAATGTAGACTGCAGCTGTCAGTGAATTAGGTCTCTAACAAAATCACGTTAATTTTGGCCCAGGTTAAATTTACACTGAATATTGGGCATTACTAAAAAGTTGCTGTTTGCAAATACAATAATAGCAATGTCTAGTTAAAGGCTGAGGGTTTTTTCCCTGCCATAAAAAAAAGAAGTCATTATTTGCTTTTCTGGATAGAGCAGTTTTTATGCATATGCCTGAAGTATGCTTTTTTAATATAATGTGGAAGGGATGTTCTATCATTGTTTAAGCTTAGTGCTAAAAGGCAGAAACACCTTAATCTGTGATGCAGTTCCCTCCGACACTGTTTGAACTATCACAGAACTTAGAGTCACTGTTCTGTCTGTATGGAAAGCCCTTGGTGCTACATCTCTGTCCAGCTTGGTTAATGGTTACTGGAAAGCAAGCTTCACTGTGACATCTCTGCAGTAGTTGATAGCTAAGAGATGGAGGTTTTCTAAAACATCTGTAGTAATTTATTTTAAAAAAATTAAACATCTAATGAGCTTTGAAGCAATTTAGTCCCTCATATGACATAAAATTATAGTCATCTGTGGTTGTAGAAAGTCCATGATGTAAGTACTATTTGGTACACAAAAGATTCTAAACATACTTCCGAAATACAGCTAGTGGGAGCTACCTTTCTGCTGGAAACTGACTTTCTGGCAGTCTTTAGTGGGCGATCATTTGGCAAAGTGAACAGGGTACAAAGGTGATAACAGCAACTAGAAATTGCAAGTTGACTTTCGCAAACGTTTCTTTTTCATTTTGAGAAATAAGTTGATGACTTGTGTACTAGCTTTCAGACAAGGTTGAATTTGTGGAAGTAATGACAGGCATGGCTGAGTTAGTAAAATGGTAACAATCAAATCAGTGCTTTACTCATATGTACCTTCTTTACAGCCTTGTATTGATCAATTTTCAGAGATCCAAGTAGAAGAATCCAGCAGAACTGACACTTTGTTGAGCTTTGAAACAGCAAGTTTTATCCTGATGCACTTAGAAATTGCTGAGATCAAAAAGATTTCCCTGAAGCAAGAAATGTAGTATCTTGTATGGTTCTTAATGTGTCTGGTTTTGTATGCCAGCATACCAGAAAAAGATATAATTAATGGAAGAGTTGGTTTTAAATTAGGCTTTATTATGGTTGCGTGGGGACAAGCAAAGGCGCTTGAGAGTATCTTATCAGAATCACTATAGCAACAGCTCACTTCATCATTCTCCGTGTATTTTCTCAGCCTATGATGCTTTCTATAGAATATCAGTTATGTTTATATTCAAACCAAATCATTTTAACCTTAAGTCCAGAAGTATTTGTCACAGACAGCTGTGTCCTTTACAGTCAATAGTTTGGGAAGAAGTTGGGCTTTTTATTATTGTTACTGTTATGACATGACCTTTTCTTCTTAGCTATTGCTCTTTGAGTGAATTCCAGCTTTATGGTGAAAATAGTACAGATTCTTCATGTGTGTGAGGAGAAAATTGGATTCTTCCTGACTGTCTTTTTTTAAAAGGAGTGGGAGAGGTGAAAGGTGGTGGGTAACTATTATCCTGGGAAGAGCAGAAAAATACAAGTACTGTATTCAAAAACCTGTTTATGTGGTTTCCGTCATTGCAGTTTACCTCATCATTCTGTTAAGTCAAAAAGGGGGGTTGCTTTATTCATAGTTTGCATTTGAAATAAAACTGAATGTGATATATTTACTTTCTTCATGAAACTAAAGCAGGCATCACCACCTTTTCTTGGTAGCAAAGTTCTTTCACCTACAGGTCGTGCTGAGGATCCCCAAGTGTCCATTTCTAGTGAGCTAGCTGGTGACCTTCCCTATAACGTTGAACAAGGAATCATGTTGATACTGTATTTTTTAAATGTTCGTTTCTAGCTAGATAAGGCCTGTGACTGATGTCACCTTATTTCAGGTTAGGCACACAGAGCATGTTCAACCAAGCTGACACAGAGTAATCTTGATTCGTGTTCTTAGAAGTGAACTTCCACTGGAGTTCTGTCAGAGAATGCATAGTTCTGAAGTACTTTGAATCTACATGACTAGAGGAGCTTTTCAGGAAACACATTTAAGAGCCTCGAAGAGTTTTTCCAGGGACAAAGAGTATACTGAGTGTATGTTGTTTGAGCCTTGGCTTTGCTTTTTCAGTTCGGTTATGAACTAATTAGAATAAGGGTTTGAGACATTTCAGGTGAGCCTGTGAGATATTAAATTAATCCAGTTGTCTGAAGGATTCCTGCTTTGTGCTTCGCAAATGTTTCTAGAGGGGTTCAAGGCTGCTTGGTGTAACCTGATGGCGAAAGGTTGGAAGAGCAGCTCCACTGCAGTTCTGTTATGTTTACTGCCTCTGGATGGAAGAACTGATAAATAGTTCAGGTATTTTTCAGGAATACCAATAGTTGTTTAACTATAGCAATACTAGGAATACCAATAAATTGCTTCAAACTTTGCCATAGGCTCCTTATCTACTGTTATGCTATTTCTTTTGTGATAGCTCTTATGTCTATTTATGTATAAGCAAAGTATTTCTTTCATGGTGTTATAAACTGCTTGTCCATTCAGACATTATTTTGAAATTTATAAAATTTATCTAAGATTTTGCAACTCTTTGGTGGAACTGTTTTTGCTTTCAATGTAGTAAGGCTTGTTCCTTATGTATTGCTCTCAAAGGTGCCTTAAATTCATCAAAAGGAGGAAGAGCATTTTCTGATAAAAGACAACAATGGGCAGAAATGCTTGTTGTGTCAGAAATTCAGCTTGTCATTTGTTACTCAACACTAGAAACTGTCAAAATAGCTAGGTCAGTAAAGGATAAACTGCATCCTAGCTGCTATATGGTGAATGCTATGTGACAGTTGTTGTTAGAAAGAGACTTTGTGAAGCTGAGCTTTCTGTGCATGAATGCTGTTTTAAGCAATGCAGTAGCTACCCTGAAACTACTGAATAGTGAATTTTCTCCCTTCACTTACTGGAAGAGGGAGGTTACCTGGGTGATATCCTCAGTCTTCCTAAATAACGGTGTAGTATGTAATTCTATCCAAAATTTCTCCTCTTCCAGATCTAGTCTTATTACTAAGCTTAAGGGTTAAGAAAAGGTGAACCTGTAACATTGGAGTGAACAGAAATAAAAGCTGAATATGGTATAACATGAAACAAGACCTGATACTAAAAATATCCTTTAAGTCTCCTGTTCAGCCTTAATGTTTGACTGTGGTACTGTACTGCAGTTTCTCCGTATCTGATCACTTAGGTCTGTTTTGGGGCCATCATCAGACACGCATCAGTAGTGTAAGAGCTCTGTGCAAATCTTGAACAAAAAATGCTGTGCATGAAATATGAATTTATGTGAAGGTGGAGAGAGCTTAATTTAGAAGAATTAATTTTAGCATCAAAGCAATCAAGTTAAATTAGTTCAAAATAAAAGATGGGGGAAAGTCAATAAAAATGAAAATAGAAGAGGGACTGAATGTGGGGGTTTTTTCAGGGAGTTTGCAAACCAATTTTCTGCATGTGTAAGATTCTGCCTCAACCTTAGTCTGTGCTCTGTTACAGCTGTCATGTCTGATTTTTTAACCTGTCCTATTACTGCTTTTGTTAATTGATTTCTTATAGTACACATACTACTTGAGTTTTTTATTTCAACACAAAAGCAATATGTTCCCTCTGTTTTTGAGTGTAGGCAGTTAACGCGTGAGGTGTTTCCTATAGGACTGGTAGGTTTGCACATGAAATTTTTAAAGGATTTATACAAAAAAAAAAGTGAAGGCTAAAATGGCAGGCAAAGATGAGATGGAAAAATAAAGTTCTGTTAATGTTTAAAAGGAAATTTCTGTCAATAACGATTGCTTTTCCAGGACTGTTTTCTTTGACACTGACATATGAGCAATGCCTCTGGGTCCATTTAAAATGTAGATGATTTTCCCCAAGGCCTGTGGCTTGAAATGACAAACAAAGGGAGAGTTTTGGGTGACAGCCTTCCAGTTTCTAAGCTAAGCCTGCCTGGAATCCATTTGATCATTATGCACTGTAGCTGAAAAAATGTGCCTGGGAAGAAAAGACCATGGCATTGCTAAGATGCTTCTCAGCCCTGTATGACTTGTGTAGAATGTGGAGTTGCTCTGGATTCATTCTGTTGAGAGAGCTTCTTCCTGGTTTGCAGAGATATTTCATACTATATTTAGAATTTTAAGTGGATGAGAAGAAATCTGGCACTGTTGCTTCCTGATGAAAGTATATGAACACGCAGGCCCATATTTCTCTCTAGTTCTAAAAGAAGAGAGATAGGAAGTGTAGGATGTATGGATGATTACAAGGTACTTTCTCATTAGGTCAGGTAAAGGTGGAAAAAGGAAGGGTGTCTTCTTTCTGTTTCACAGATCAGGGGAGAATGGAGAGGAGAAAAAATAGTGTCTTGCAAAAAAATAGCTTCTGGGAGTACCAGGAATTGGACTGGCCCTTAAAAAAGCCACAGAGTACAAAATGGGACTTGTGATCAGCAAAGAATTGGAACTGATCTGCTGAGCTGGCTTTCCCTCTATACTACCAGGAAGAGCAGAGCAAGGCTCTTCCTCATGGTATGTAACTTCTGCAGCACTTTCTCTTCTATAATCCAGCAGATTTTCCTTCACCATCTTCCTCATTTGTGACTATCCCCAAAGCAATGAACTCCCCTCTACCAAATCCAGGGGAAAGAATGCAGACCAGCAAGGGGTTCTGTTTGCTCTCAGGTTTGCTGTCTTAACTTCCCTTGAGAAGACAGTGTGTGTGAAAGCAGCACTGGAGTGCATCACCACTTGATGGCACCAAACAAAGTTGCAAGACTGAAATAAATGAATAGGGCAGGAATTCAGCTTTTCTGCAGTGTGTGAGGGCACCAATATAAGTAAGTTTTGCTTGCTGTAGTAGTACAGCACACCATGAAGCACTCTCAGCATCTGTTAAACTTTTTTATTGTTTGGTTTCTTTCACACAGCATGAGCACCCCGGCGCTGTTGTAAATAATGAGCAGTAGGGCTTTATGCAGTAACTTAGTAAACTGACAATGTGTTCTTAGCCCAATGTGCTGGCCTATTTGTGAGCAAGAGAGTGTACTTGCTTGGCTAAAAATGTTCTGATTGCCTTGTACTGAGGCTGTACACTCCTTGTATCTCTTCCAAGTTATAATCATTTTGCAAGTACAAAGCAACTGTTAGTGAAAATCAAGTTTCTGGACTGCATCATTTGAATGACTTTTCAAAATAAAGAGAATTCTAGAGTATTGCATTGTGTGCTGTTAGATTCACAATGATCTTGATATTTCAGGATCTCCTTGTATTACAGATATTTCTCTTTTTATTCCCTGTGGAGGCAGATGTTCTCAGTTCAGTGACTGGAAGGATGACCATATTGATTCTTTAGCCATTAACATTAAAGTGTACCAACAGAGAGCTTTCCTAATACTGTTGCAGTTGCTTCTTGTCTTTTCCGAACACATTATTATAATCTTGAGCTTCTCAGGTTTTTATTAGTTCTCAGAAAAATGAGTTTCAGCACCAGGCATCTGCAAGATAACCTTCTGGTCTTTCCATTAAACACACAGCAGTTGCTAGAGGTTTCCTTTATTTAATTCATTCTCAATCCTCTTTTTTCTGTAGTTTTAACTTCCTTCTGTCTTTTCATCTGTCCCTGAACATATTGCCTTGCTTAATTATATCCTGTTTGGTGGGCAAAGAGAAGGAGGAAGATGTTAATGCTTGTCAAAATGATGAGCAACCTCTTCTTTTTCCTGATTCCATTTCAAATACAAGTGCCTGCCACAACGTTTGGTTGGTTTTTCTAGGTTGGCTGTAAAAAACAGATGCTCTGTTTGTTTCTCTTCTCAGCTAGTACAATAGAGACGGAGCTTATTCCAGCATTATATGGATCAGAAACAATTAAAGATTGCAGTGTAGTTGTTTCCCTCTCACTTCCAATTCTCCTACCACATCATGGATTAATGGACGTGTCTAATGCTGAGGGATCTTGTACATGCATATATATTGCGTTTGTGCACCAGTCCCCTCTCTTCATTCCCGTGCAACTGATTTGTAATTAATTGTTAGAATTAACTAGAAAATTACTTGGTTGAGAAGCTGTTTTGCTTTTCATTTGTATAGCACCTAGGGCAGGTGAGACCTGATCTGAGCATAAGGATCAGCATAAAGATCTTAATAGTAACATACATACAGTAATTAGATCTGAAAGATCCTGTGGTTGTCATGCACACACACACAAAAATCAGTCCCAGTCCTATAAAAGCTCATGTGCAGATTTTTATAATGTGCCTCTGGATTTTGTGCGTATTGGTTCCAGCAATGAGTATTGATTGAGGATCAGCTTCATTCTGTTTCTAGACCATATTGCATCCCTGTTAGGCCTTTTGCTGTCCGAGTCCAAATTTATTTTGAAACCTAGAAGCTTTCATTACAGTAAGCTGTAGCAATCCCAAGGTGCAGGAGGTATTGGAATGCTCTCTCACTATGATGTACTCAAGAGAATAAATAGAGCTCTGGAAAAAGTTGAATCTTCAAATGCATTAAAAACAGCTTGTTGGGGGGTTTTTTATTTTTTTTTGCATACTTGCTTTTCATTTGAAAAGATTGTGTCAATAGAAAGCTGAAGTATTTGAGAGCATCAGTGTCATGTTTTTTGAAAGACAAGTCTGTTGTTTTCCACCTGTGAAACAATATTAACCATTTATTGAAACTTTAAAAGATGTTGGCAGCTTTATTGCTGGGTGCTGGTGTTCCGGCTTGACCTTTCTTAAATGGCTGGTGAAAAGAATCTGTAGCAATTAGATAATTTTTTAATCAAAATATGATTAAATCCAAATTCCTGTAATTGATACTTCCTGAAAGCATTTGTCCGCGATACAGGACTTTAATGGAAGCAAATTTGAGTTCAAAAACTCCCCAGTATTTGAACTCCAGAGGGAAGAAAATGGAAAGCATTACAGCAACAGAATGGATGCTTGTAATTTAATATTCAAAGCGTGCTTTTCTTTTTCTATTAAATTTTAATTTAATGGGGTGATTTTGTATGCCACTTACAAACGTGTATTTAGACTCTGTAGTTGTTTAGTTCCACTTTTGGCATGGCTGTCTTCTTCATTCTGAAGGCTCTTTAGGCTGTAGTACTTCTCCAGGCTTGGTCATCTGTGTTGCCCTCGGTGATAGACAAGAGATTTACTGAGGGGGAAAGAGGGTTGGTGGCCACGTTAATCTGATAAACGTTCTGGAAAGCACGCTCACTCAGATGGAAGAGTCAACCCTGCCTCTAAATGGTGCTGCAGCTTGGCTTGGGGCTGCAAGCATCTGCACATGAGCCCAGCTCAGTCATCAGTGTTCTTTACAGAAAGTGGCAGTCACTTCTGTGCTGGGGACTGAAATCAGTTTTCATTTGAATTGAGAAAGATTGCATGCATGTCTTCACAAGAGGGTGTGAAATTCGGCTCAGGACCAAGGCAGCAGGTCCCACCACTGAACTTTTAACTGATGTTTGAGTGTTTGCCAAAACTAAAGCTCCATGTGCTCTTTGTCACCATTTCTTCCAATACAGAGCAAATATATCTGAATGAGGACGAAATGAAATCAGAAGTATTCAATTTTACAAATTGGTTGAGCACTGGAGTGGGTTGCCTTGGAACACTGTTGAAGCCATGGCATGAGGTGTCTCAGAATAGGTTAAACCAGTGCAGAGGGGTAGGGAAGGGCTCTCCAGCAGAGATTGCCTGTGCATGAGGTATGCCTCACTGATGAAGCATTTCTAAGGCAAATGGAGCATGCAGCAGCCCAGGGATGACCTGTGCTGAGGCATAATGAATTCTTAAAGGGTGAAGTGAGGCATGATTTAGAGAGGGTGGGAGACACCAGATTATACAAGCTCCGAAGTTTCAGATGCAGTTATATTTTGATGTAATTCTGATACTTGCTGATGTCGTCAGTCATATCTCTTTGAGAAGACCAACAATATTATACATCAAAATGTTGTACAATATAATCTTGTACAATCACGAGGACAAAGTAAAAAAATACTACAGCATTCATACCAGTCTCAGTTGGCCTTCATAAATATACCAAACTGTTATTTTTTGGTATTCATTTTTTCAGGAGAAAAGCAGTAGGCTTTCTGAAAAGTGAGGAGTTTAAATATTATGCATTTGTGAAAAGGTCAGAGTCCCCTTTGTACATACTATTAATGTATCAAAATTTTGTTTCTCTTACTTGAAAGGGCTATCTGGAGCTCTTTAGAGAGCAGTGATTGACTGCAAAGTCAAACACGGAGAAATTTATGTCTGAATTCGTGAATGGTGAGGTTTTGAAACTGAAAGTTTGTTGATTACAGGATTTGTTTATGTGATAGCAGAGTCATATTGTCACCCAGACCATTTTACCATCTTTAGGTTTCGGCATAGCCCAAATTCCTGGTACTTGAGAGACTGGACCATTCACAGCTGGATCAGACAGTGCTTAAAATACGATGCTCAAGATAAAGCCTTATACACAATAAAAAACAAGGTAAGTTTTACCAAGGAAAAGACACAAATATATTTGATTGGCTTTTTGATTCAAATGTGGCTTGACAAGAATTCCTGTTGCAGCCAGGTCCTGTAGACTGTGGTTTTAGGTTCAGATTTCTTTGTCAAAATAAAAATTACTGTTGCACTTGAATTTTAGCTACAGCCTTTTTACAGCTTTTAAATACTCTTTTTTCCCAGAAAGCTTTTTGTTTTTAAATAGCATTGGTGTCCAAAACATGCTAAATGCAGAGGAGGCATAATAACGTGATATGCAATGCCATTCCTGGTCTCAAAGGCTCAGGTAAAATGCCAAAACAAATGCAGTGCATCAGAAGTTGGAGGGCCTACATCACAGGAGCCATGCTGATCTCTTGTATTGCTTGATTGTACATTGCATCAGTGAGCAGTGCCGTGGTTCTGCTCTTTCTGGTGTCTACAGCACTGTGCTTGGGAAGACTTGAACAGCACATTTGCACACTGAACTTTTCTCCTTCTTTTCTTCAGGTTCAGTATGGAATTTTTCCAGATAATTTTACATTCAATATTTTGTTGGATTGCTTTATAAAGCAGAAGAAATATGAAGGTAAGAAAATACATACCAATACTGCATCCTTGGTTGTATGCTCTTATATTTACAGAGCTTTTCTTTGAACTAAAAACTTGTAGCCGTATTTTTTTCTGAATTCATCATGAAACACGACTTCACGTTCCTTTGAAGTATTTTTCTGCATGTTTGTTTCTCATTTTTGTTGGGATTTTATTCATGTTATAGTTTTGAAACTTTTGTGATCCACAGTTTCTACTGTTACTAATCCTATTCCAAGCATAAACCATCTTCTTCAGTTACAAGTCTGATGTACGTACTAATGATAGCATAGGAGTTATTAGTGACAGTTAATCAGAGTGTTACCAGAATCTAAATATGTGTTGGTATTCATCTTCCATACATTTAGCTGTTCAAAAAACTATGTATCTAAACTGTGTAGGCTTTCTGTCTGTCACTGGAGCAAGCCAGCTATGCTGAATTGCCATATTGGGGCTACCTTTCATTATTGACTGTTTAAGTGTTTGAGTGAGTAATCCTCTCGTGTTTGATGACAGATATTTAAGATTTTAATTTCACTTCAAATTTTCTAGTACTGTAGACCTGCATTAAGCTTTCCTTTGCATAAAGCTCTTATAAAACAGATAATTGAGAGGAACTAAAAGATTTTGCTAAATGACAAATTATTACATGTATTTATTTTATTTTGAGACACATCCCCATCTTTTAATTCCTCCTTATTTTATCCATATTTCTTTTCTGTATGAAGCTGAAGGCCTTTTTAACAAACTGTCATTTCTGACAGGGAGTGTCACTGGAAGAGCTCCCTGTAGAGCTCCTCCAGAGCATTGCTTGCTGAATACAGAGACCGCTGTGGGTGATCTGTGACAACATTTCTGCTCCTTTGTACTCTCCTGTCACCCTAAGGCTAGTGAAATTAAGCCGGTCTTCTCTTGTTTGTAATCAAAACACAAGAACAAAGAAATAATTTTTAATTTTTTTTAACGTTAATGACTGAAGAGCTGAGGACAGAAGAGCCAAGTGAAGTGTGTAGAGCTAAGATGATTTTGAGAGCTCCTTGGCTGTAGTTTCAGGCTGTTCAACCCTTTCTTCCTTCTTGCAGTGTTGGAACAAGCCAAGTGAATAAGGCTAATTCTATAGGTGTATTCTAGTTGTAAGAAATGTTTTACTTTCTGCCTAACTATTTCAAAGCATACTACAGCAAAAAAGTGTCAGTGAACATGAGTGGATGCAAAAGGGAGATATGTATTGAGAGCTGTGCTGATTATGTGTTGTTTTCCTCCATAGATGCTATGTCAATAGTAACAGAGATCATGCTCCAAGAAAGTTTTGATGAATTATCAACACAGCTTCTTTCTCTCTATGTTTTATACCAGTACCTGGCAACCAAGTCTGGACATACGGTAAGCTGACCACACTCAAAATGAAACACAGAGCCTCTGCTTCCAAGTTTTGTGCTGCAGTCAGTTGGACATTCAGTCATGAATGTATTTTATTTCCCCTAAGTTTACCTGGGGAAAAAAAATACTCCATTTTCTCATTATTTTTGCAACTGCAGAAGAAAAAAAGGAAAAAAACCAACAAAGTATGAAACACTGTTTTTGCTCCTTTCTTTGAAAAGGAGGGTGTGTTGGGATTTTTAGATGTAATGTATGCCCATTTGAAGGATGTGAATTGATACTTCAGTTCAAAGCAGACTCTATCAATTACCACCAAAAATACTGTGTCACCTATTGTGTAGGACCCTGTTAAGCTGAGTACTGCTCACCATTAGAGCTTGTTAATGGTGCTGTTGCAGAATTATAAAGCATTTGCACTAGGTTTTTGAGTATCCCATTTGGCTTTGGGTCTATTGCTTCTTATATGTATTTGTTTTAAAATTAAATTTGTTACATTTCTCCTGTCTGCAAGGGTTACAGGTTTATTACTTACAGCTTGCTTGCTTGAGGCCAAAATGACAGTTCAGGGTCTTGGAAGTGGCACTATTCTACCTTTGCGGTAGGGGCTCAGTCAGTAAAGGGTTCTGCCATGATTTCTGTAGGAAGCTATTTTTCATGTAGTTTGGCACACGCCTTCAATACCATGTTGTCATCTATAAGGAAAATGCTTGAAGCCTCCATCTGTGTTACATGAAGCATCTTCCAAAATGCATTTTACAGGTGCCTTCAGGTTTTACCCAACTGGGTTGTAATTTCAGTTTTCACCACGGAAGAGAAAAGCGCATTTACCCTATTGGATTCTCTTCATTCCCTAGAAATCAAGTATGCTTAGTCAGTTGTTTGTGAAAAGCAAAGGGATGAAAATCTCATTTTTCCATTGTGTTTGTCCATGTTTGCATATCCTTACTGCAGAGATAAACATTTGTCAGTATGTGTAGTGTTTCATGAAAGCTGAATGTGCAAGCAAGGGTGGTGTGAACGTAAGACATGTTTAAGGCAAGCTTATTTATATAGCTGTGACTTACTTAATATGCATTTTGAAGTAATCCCATCCAAATACAGCAATGAAATAATATTTTTTTTGTATACACCACTGAAAGTACCATTCAATGCCTCTTAACGCTCAGCACCAGTTTTCTATGTTTGATTTAAGAGGTAGGGGTAGACATAGTAAGGAGAACTTTCATGCAACATTTCAACCACTCAAATTTTACAGTCTTCTGGAAAGAGAGTTTTTCCTCAGTACAGTTTGTACTGTTCCTCAGGACAGACGTACTGTAACTGAACACTGGACATGTTTAATGATTCTTTAATTTATTGCTAAGATGTGATGAAAGGACAGCCATGCATGCTGTCCTTGCTGCCATTTTATGTTTGTGTTTGTTAAGGAGCACTTATTTAGTTTATACGTTATTTGCAGTGGGAAGAAGAGAGAAATCTTGGAGCATCGCTGTTGCTTACGGGTCTAAAGCAAAGTAACACTGTGGGTTTTAGTTCCCAGCTCTATGGCTATGCATTCCTTGGTAAGTTTTACCTCCCTTATTGTCAACTTTTCCCTCTTGTCTTCAGTGGCTGAATTAAATTGGCATCTTTGCTTTATTAAAATGTAATCAAGGAGAAGGCAAAGGGAAAAAAAATAAATAGTGGAAGGACAGTTTCAAAGTTACGAGTGAACCTGTTTTATAAGCCTGGAGGGTAGAACTGATTTTAATTTGATTCATCAGACAGCTTCAGAACCAACTTTAGGGCTCCCTGCAGGTTTGGGTTAGATTCTGAAAGACGATATTCTTGAATAACAGTGGGATTGGTTTGTTGGTTGACCAAAAAATTTTTTAAAAATACCCTGAGTTACAGATTTCCATGACACAAATTTAAGGTTATGGACAATAGACTCTTTTTTCTGGTTAGTGAGTGTCTTAAAATAATCTTTAAACCTTAGGAAGATGGGAGAGCACAGCCTGGAAAACACTACGTTTAGAACTTCTACTAGTCACTGTAAAGTGAATGTTTGGGTTGTGAACAGCAGATAGCAGTGCCTTTATCCTGTATCTGTTAAGAAGTCTTCACTGTTAACTTGCTACATAATATTAAAGAGAAGTTAGAACAGAGTATATTCAGAATTGAAGGGAAGGGAAATGGGCCAGCAATTCTTGAATTTCCTCTAAATATGTATTGGAATATAGTACAGATAGGTTTTGTTCTTCTCTACAAAATGATTATTTACTAGAAAGTAAGCAATCAACAATTTATTGTTAATTTTTGTTTCATTACTGCATTATTGAGGGTAATAAAAAGTGAATTTGTTCTTAAAATGTCGCCTCAAAATATGATGTGTGGTGGCAGAATTAGGATGCTGATTTACATTTATCATGACTGTAAACCAAAAAACTCATTTTCAGTCAAAAAGGGGGATAAATGTGAAAACTAATTTGAAAGCAGGATTTTTCATAGTGCTGTAGTTTGTAATCCAGTGGAGATACTGATACAAATGGGGACTTTGCCGTCCAGTTGGCATTCAGTTTGGAGAGTTTTAAATGTCATATAGATTAGTGGAATAGTGGCTGTATTTCAAAAATGCACTTCACACTTGTCTGAGAGCAATAGTGCTTGTTCCATGGCATTGACATTCAGTGGATCAAAAGCTGTTATGTCACATATTCCAAAGCCTTGCCAGCACTAATGGAACTGACCTCTGAGAGAGTAAAAGATGTCTACGAGTAAAGAGTGGCCTCAAGCACCTCGGCTGTTTTAATTTAGCCATGGTCTGTAGGCTTTGTCTGTGCACTTATTACCTTGCTTTTCCTAAACTGTTCTCTTCCATGCAGAGAAGATGTCTTTCATAGTTTTATGTCATTATAGCCAGAGCGCAAATTGGATTGAGAGCTTGGACACAACTCCTGTAAGCTACACTTGAAGAGGTATTATGCTGACAATAACAAAATCAAAGCCTGAAAGTGACAATCATTGTAAATTGCATCAACTACAATGTGATGTGCATTTCCTCTATTATGTCATGGAGTTGCATGTTCTCAAGTAATTACTGTCAGAAGAAAAGCCACATTGTAAGTGGTGGAGTACATCACAGGTCCTGCTAAAATCAATGAACACCTTGTTGCACAGATGGTCTTAAATCAAGAACCAAAATTTCCTTTTTGGCAGGTGTCCCATATTTTCTCTTAGGAAGCCTCAGCAGAAACAGGGGTACTAAGCGTAGCCTAGCATGTGCTATTATGGGTGAGTAAACCCTAGAGGCCACAGAGGTAAATCCAGAGAATCAGATTTAGTGCACATAGGCAGCTGAAAGCTAAGGAGGGAGATCTTCAGTCATCCTTCTACAAGCTGCTGTTACAAAACCAGGCAACCAGAAAACCTGGCCACTTACTCTCATTTCCATCTGGGCAAAATTTATGGGTGAAGGGTAATGGGGAGGTACCAGAAACATGCACATAATTACGTGAAGTTGAGCAAAAAGAAGGCACCTTAATAAAATAAGGCAATGGAAGGTCTACCAGAGCAACTCTGTAGAATTGTGTTGTTTTTACCACAGAAGCCAAGACACTTGCTGTCACTTCTAGAAACCAGAGCCAACCTATACTGGTTCCTTTAAGACTCAGATGTTGAAGCATTAACAATAAAGTGTATTTTTATCACAGGGAAGGTGGAGTTGACTAAAGGATTAAGAGCTGTATACAATCTAATGCCACTGATGTGGACACCTGGATATTTGAATAGAGCCTTGCAAGTGATGGAGAATGTGGCTTCATTGTCAGGGGACATCAAAATCTGTAAAGAGGCTGTAAGTATAAAAGCTATAACCCACTGAACAAGGGGAATTTCATATAAAACAAACTTCAGTAAAACCTGTGAATCCTGTGCCTTGTTAATGAAAAGATGCTCTGCAAACTTCAGAGGCCTTTACAAGACAGGAGAAGTAATGTTTAGAACAGAATCACTGCTTCAGTCGATGAGCCAGTGATAATGTCTACTGACATGTCCTTGGTGATGAATGTGTGTTATTGCCACAGACCATTTAAGTATGTTTTCTAAGCCTTGTCCTCTCTTCAGAGACACCTGGGTCTGTGTCACTGGAAGCATGTGTCCGTGGGTGTGGGAAGACACCTTTGTTTCTCAAGTTTTGGAAACCACTCAGGGACATATTTCGTAGCAGTAAGGATGAACTTACTCTCATGGCTAATTGTATGTGTTCTGTGCCCTCAGATGATGTCCTGAGTGGTACTGGTCCAAAAAGCCAACAGAGTGATTTCTAGAAGGTTTGTACTGCCGTCAGTCAGGGAGGATGGATAGATTCAGTCCATTTATAAGGTCAGCACTAACTAATGGACTTGGGGCTTAGGAGTGCTGTGGGGAATCAGGCTGGTCCTGGAATCAGACAGCTTAGGAGTGACTTAGGATGTCACTACCACATGGGCTGGAGCATAGAAACATCACTGAAGTCTCTCCTCTTCTTGGTACTTTTTCCTGAAGGTGTCTCTGGTGATGGGAGCCTCTCTTTTGCTCATGTCACTACTAAGCTTGCAGTCTCCCCTGATAAACAAAAGTCCGGGGCACTGCTCAGCAGGTACTCCTACCTATTGCTCTGTTTTCTGAAGCTTCTCAGTGTAATATTGGACAGTACAAGACAGGTCACATCTGCAACTTCCACCATTTTAAGTTACCTCTTCGGGTGTGTGGTTTTGAGGTATCTTTCTTACTCCAAGTCTGAAGAACTCAGCTTAATAACACTGGTGATTTTTTCTGCTTACAAACCCTAGACAACTTAAGGAACTCCTCATCTTGCTCTGGTTTGTGGATGAACATTGTGGTGTTGAAACGAGGCTGTATCTGTTTCTTATACAACAGGTCCATAGAAGATCCTATCCATCTGCATATTGATACTCTGAAAACAGTAAATGCTAGTAATACCTAGAAATGCTATTTGTATAAGGGTACTTTTTACTTTGTTTGGTGAACAACTAAGAACTTGTAAAAGAAGGTTCTTGCTGATTCTTTACTAGTGCTGGATCTCGGTACATATCCAGTAGTAGAGCCCAAAAAGCAATGCAATGACTGTGAGTGAGAGCCACACACTTCAAGATCACAAGCACAGTACAAAAGTCTTCCAAGTTTGTCTCATTTCCTTTTAGAATTTGGTTTTCTGTTTAGCATATACAGAAGTCATCTCAAAATACAAGGTAATTCATGAAGTTGTTTGAATACATGACAGTTGTGTTACTTAACATATATTTATGTTAAGTATTTCCAAACTCTTTATGCTAACCATGACAAATGTGATTGTTCAGATTGATGCCCTGGAGACCATTTTACAGTCTGTCCTTGAAGCCAAACCTGATCCAGAATCTGCTGAAGAAGCCAAGAAATTAGAGCAGAAGTCACAATGTGCAGAGTCAGAAGAAACAGAGCAGTCTAAAGTACCTGAGTACTACAGCCGATTCAAGGTAAGACAGTTTAATTTATCAAAATATTCTAAACTGTGGTAGATCTCTGTGATACATACTAGAAAATACAAATGCTGACTTACTATGGCTAGTAGACTGACACCCCTTCAGTGCATCAGGAGTTCTGTTTGGCATTTTTGAAACTGATGTCACCTTGCATTTTCACTTCTCCAAAACAGGAAGCAGCAGCCTACAAAGACATAAATGCTCAAGGCCACTTGTCTTTAGTCTGTCTGCTGGAATTTTATCTCTGCTTTTCATACATCAAAATGATGACTCCAGTCCTATTTGCAAAAGTGATATGTCATTAGAGACCCATTATCTGACCTTGGGTGGGCTCTTGCTCATTAAAAGAAATTGTAATAGGTGTGAGACTACCCTGAATTTATTGTCCATTTGTGTACATTATAATTATGTGTGATAACAGTAAGAAACACAAAAAGCTGTTCATTAGAGCACATCTATATAATGAGTGCATTTTATTTGATCATGTCATAGCTATAAATTAGCTACATGAGCTAATTTTATTTTATCATCTCTGATTTGTGCTGTGGTAAAAATTGAGTAGTTCAGGTTGAAACTCATCTGGCTTATAGTTCCAGGAGCAGTACTCTTTCCATAGCCCATCAGTTTGCATTATTGCTGTCACCTGGATGGCTGTGACCTTGAACAGTTGTGCTGGATACAGACTGTTCTAAAGAAATTTCAAAAGTTAAAAGACTAGTAGCCTGTGGTTTCAACTCACACACACACACTTCTCCTTGCTTTAATTTTTACTTACATAACTTTGCTACTAATCTTCAGATATTAAGCTTGTGTTGTAGGCGGTTAAAACTTTTTAATTGAGGTGTTTGGGAATCAGTGGGTGCTCAGCATATGGTAATTAATGCCTGGATGAATTACAGTGAATGAGGTAAACACCAGTGTCCTTTGAAGGAGGGAGTGAGACGTTTTTATGTGTCTCTCATTGTCTGTCCATTATCTAGCCTTGAGGAAAATAATGCAGAGTGTTCAAAATGAGGTCTGAATATCAAATTGAGGACTAGTGCCAAGAGTGTAGTTTTCTCAGCTCAACCTTTCCACAAATTCCATAATTAGCCCAATTCAGACATTCCCTGGTGTGGCAGTGAGTGACTTTTAGCCAAAAAACTAGTCCCAGTGTTCAAGATCTGACCAGGAAAGTCTGAGTATGAGAAGGGCATAGCCCCTATGTGACATCTAGGCATCCAACAGTAATTGCATGTCATTAAGCCAAAATTTCTGGTTGTCTGAATGAGAAAAGGAGCTCTTGAGTCAGGATGCCATTTCAGCTAAGCCTGAAGGAGTTCCTAGATTCTTCTCTCAAATCCATTAGGCCAGCAGTAGCAACTCTTCCCAGTTGAGCCCTGGGACACCTAGAGGTGTAGTTCACAGGGCAGAGTAGTGCACTAGAAATCCATACAAGTGTGAGGGAAGGTGGCAGGTCTGAATCAACCTGGTCATATGTGCCTTCCCAGCTGCTGTCCCAGCACAGATGATCTGCCTCTTCTGTGTAATCCCAGCGCAGAAGGTTTGCAGTTCTGCAGCTGAAAACAATTCAGTTGCACTTTGTCCAGCCGTGCATTAATTAGCCAGTATGTCCCAGTCTTTCTGCTTGAGCTCAAGACCAATTGCTTCTTCCTCCTGCACTCCCAATTCTGTTTCACAAATCATACACCTCAATGCAAGGAAAAGCATATGGATTTGCTCCAGACATACACACTCTCCTCCATGGTTCTCCATGGAATGGCCCCTGTGTCTCATACCAACCTTCAGAACAACCATTTGTGGAAGTACCTGAAAAAGGCATGGAAGTCCAACAGATATTGGTACTTGTCCTTTACTTCCACTAAAACAAACAGGACTTGAGGGCATTTGGCTCTTTCCAGAAAAAGCTGTTAGAGCTGTAATCTAGACTGTGACACTCATTTGTGTTGTAATTACCTGTTTTTAGATCCCGTATGCTGAGGCTCACTGCTCAGTATAGTGTTCCTCAGGCAATTCTTTCCATCTGTGTCAATGATCAGTAGGCAGCAAACATTTTATCACGTAAATGCTGGGAACACCTTCTCTAAAAGCAGTGCACCTTCCCTAACTTGTCTGCATGCAGAGCCCTGGAGACTGCTTATGAAAATTATGATTTAGCCATTTAAGAATGTGCCCTTTTGGTACCTGTGGGACATAAAACCTGCTGCTTTCCTAAATCAGTATTACTGATGTATAAGAGAAGAGCAGGAAGTATTCCAGGGTACCAGTGATACCAGTAAATGGCTTAGGAGACAAAACCTGCTAGTTTACGGTTTATTGCCTTTCTGTGGTTCCATTCCCTGTGTTTATGTTCAGCCCCTTTTCAGCACATCCTTGGTAGAGTTTAATAGGAAGAGCGTGAATGATCTAAATTAGTTATATTTAAACTACGTATCTAATCTGTAAACATGAGCATAGTCATCAAGTTTCTTCCCCAAACCTAAACTGTACAGTCTCTTCAGTTTTCTCACTGATGCCTTGTGTACTTACTGACATTTCAATCACAATAGAGACTAATACACATAAATAAGTTTTAGTTTGGTTTTAGTCTGTTGAAGACATTGACTTTGTTTTCATTCTTTATCATAAAATCAAAAAGCAGACAGAACCAAATACCCAAGCCCCTCAGACCTGCATGTCTAGCATTTTAAAGAGTCTTTAATCTGCTGTCTGTCCAGTTCAGAGCTCCGAGGTAAAACACAACAAAGCCTGCAGTTGTGTTGCCTAAGGGAGGGAGAAGAGTAGAGGCCTCAGAGGGGACATAATAGCTTCCTGCCTAAGAACAAGGCAGAGCCTCCAGATAGGAGCTGAGGGGAAGTGCCTGTGCAGATTATTGCTGGCATGAGCTCGGGTAAGAGGAACACTGTGGACCAGCTGCACAGTGCATAAACTTTCAGTGGTAACTGGAAGTCTGGATATCTGCATGGCTCTAGAAGTGCATTTTGTTTGGAGGAGAACAGTCCACACATCTCCTTTCCATTATCCTGCAATGCAAAACAAGAAGTTCAATTATTCAAATGAAAAAAGTATGGATGTACCTTTCATTAGAACACATACTTTAAATATTTTTGCAAGTGCTGGGCTGAGTAAAGTGTTTTATTTAAAAGAAGAGTCAGGAAAATATGTTTTGGTCTAGTGAGTGAACAAGGGATAAATGCTGTATCATCTTCTCCTTGGTTGTGTATCTGTACTTTAAAGGCAATTAATCAGAATGTTAGGGAGCCATCAGGCTAAAGATTACAGAAAGCCAGAAATAGTATCACTGGGTGATTAATCATCTTAAGTGAATTAACATTTTTATGCTGCAGGAAATCCAGATGAGTAAAGCTCAGGAAAGAAAACTGGAGCTTCTTACTGAAGCTTTGCTCTTGGTTTCAGTGTAGAATATCCCTGAAAAAATCTCCCTTGCTGTAACAGTGTTGCATAATCTATACAAGTGTAGTCATACCTCAAGACGCATTAAGCTGGAAGAAAAACTATGGGAGCTACTTAATGTGCTGCTAGAAAGAGAACGTTTGAAGTGACTGAACCTGTTGGGAGGGATGCTGATGCAGGCAGTGTGGATGAAATCGTGCAACTGGTTTTGAGGCAAGACACAAGTGTCTAAATTATATTTATTGTGGTTGACTGGTCCACTGATCTTTATTAATACCAGATAACTGAACTTGGAAAAAGAAGCGAATTTGAGTAGTTAACAAAAATGAAATTTCATTGGTTCAGTTTTATTGCTAAAAAGAAAAACAGTCTAGAGGTTAGCATTTCAAGAAATAGTAGCAACTACCACAGTTGAAACACTTTTCTGTGATAGTTACCTGGCCTATGTAGCTGCAGCAGCAGTAATAATAATAATAATAATAATA
The DNA here is from genome assembly GCA_003713295.1 of Parotia lawesii. Taxonomy (NCBI): domain Eukaryota; kingdom Metazoa; phylum Chordata; class Aves; order Passeriformes; family Paradisaeidae; genus Parotia; species Parotia lawesii. The sequence continues at coordinate 18,709 of RAHM01000155.1, read as the reverse complement.
ATGATAATAATAATAATTCAATCAGTGATATGTTGGTTATAGAGAAGTATTTTGTGTCTGATTGTTTTGTGATTGACTGGCTTTCTCCTTGACACTCCCTCCCAAATCTCTTTTTCTGACAGGAGCTGTACTCCAAGCTGCATTCACTTGGCAAGGTTGAATCTGAAAGCCTATTAACCCTGACCACCCAACTTGTCAAGGAAAAACTGCCAGATTGTGAAGCAGAAGACATTGCAAAACATGAGCAGAACCTGAAAAAGTGGGAAGAACTACAAATACTTCTCATTGAGAGAGAAAGAGAGATGAGAGAACAGGCTAAGCAGGAAATGGAAGCTAGGAAGCTAGCTAAAGCATCTGCTTAGTACTGGAAATGGGAATGCAGTGGTATGCATTCCTCTGTCAGTGAGCTGAAGTGCTCACCATTATTAGTATTTCACTTCAATCGTGCTGCAAGTGTTAATGTATGTGACTGCTGTATGCAAATTAACCATCCCACTTTGCCTGTTTCCTGAAGTAAAGCACATGTGGTTTAGAAATCTTCATCCTGCATATGATGTATTTTCCTTCTACCATCAGCCAGGCAAGAGATGGGATAGAGACAACACAAAGAAACAAAGCCATAAGGAGTAGCTTGCCTGTTATGAAAGGTCTAGAGAGTGGAAGAAACAGAAGAAAAGGGAGGAATTTCAAACACAAGTTTCAGTAGGGGTTTTTCACAGGAAAGAATGTCTTTGCTACTCTGAACTTCAGACACTTAAGAGGATTAACATATGCTGATTGGTTTTTTTTTCTTTTTCCTAACCCATTTGGAAAATTCAAGCTACTATGCATGGAGTTGAAAGCCTAATTTTAGGCCATTTTAAAAACTACTGAAGAGTTTCAGCCTAGTGAGTTAGCACTTGTACATCCAGTCAGATGTGTCTTTACTGTAAGGATGTTAGAAATTTCTGAATTTACTGGTGCTGCTTTGCTCCTTTTCTAAAGTCACTAGAGAAACGTGCACTCACCTCGGGACACACCAAGGAGCCTCATACTGCAGTGCACTTTCCTTTTATATTCTGGGCACTGTTTCGTGGGGTTTTTGACCTAATTCCCTTCACGGTCCCGTGCCCCATTCTTCAGATCCGTTAAACAATGTAGCTATTCACAAGAGCACAAGGGAATGGCAAGGGAGGAAAGAATCATGGTGCATTGATTATGGTTGTGATGTATCAGCATCCATCCCTTCATACATTCCCACCTAATCTTGTCAGCTGCAGCTAGCAGCTTTTTGCAGTGCTTAGTGGGACACGGTCCTTTAAAACAGGGAGACCTGAGCAACAGCCCTGCTGTAATTGCAGTTTGTTAGGGCAACAGCACTATTGTCTCTGTGCTTTACCACAGGGTCTAAATAAGCATTTAGAGTTTTATTGTGCATCTATCTAGTTTTGCAGTGATAAAACTCACATCACAAACCAACTGTAAATCCAGTAAGAATATGCTGCAGACCCCTAAACTTAAGTGTAGGAAAGCATACATGAAATACACCAGATGCCTTTCTTAGATTTCCCAGCAAACACAATCAGAGCCTCACTGCTCTTTCATGTCCAAGAAACTTGACACTAAAGTCCTTGACCTCTTCTTGTCAACAAGTCCCATAGTTTCTCCCATAGAGCAATAAGAGAGTGCTGTTTCCAGCCAGGTAAGTGGATGATTTTGTGGCTTGTCTAGCAGTGGACTTTCCTGGACAACTTCTGAGGAAAGTCTCTTGAAATTTTTTTCTCTTTCTTGGTCTAGATGCTTTCTGATTCCTAGGAGAAGTTAGGGAGCCTTGAGGAAGAGTAGAAGGCCAAATACACTTCTAAGAAAAATTTCCTTAAAAATGATGGTTTTAAGGTCTCCTGTGTCACAATTGAGACATGGGAGAATGTAGTGTCCCTTCCCTGCCCACATATTTTAGTTCTTTAGTTTCAGAACATGGGTTGTAGCTCCAAAGGTTCATGATCACTCCCTCATCCAAGTTCCTGTATGATCTTCTCTCTACAGGCATCGGCTGTTGGGATCTTCACTACACTACAATTTTACACATTTCTCCTTGGTTATTGTTGGCCTCTTGGCAGCACAAGGAGCCTGTTTCTGGCTGCACCTCCACTCTCCCTCCCTCAGCCTGCTGGTAGATACACCAGGCTGCTAATGCTAATTGAGCTCCAGCAAGCTGCCAGCTGCTGTGTCCCCGCTGTCTCACAGGGTTGGCTTCACTTCCCCCACAACTACCCCCCTTTCCATTTATTTAGACTTAACTGTTACAGCAACAGGAGAAAAAAAAATCTTCCTGTGAGCTCTGAGTAGCCTGCTAGTGAATATTGTAGGTTGTCTTTTTTTTTTTTACTCCAGGCATGTGGATTGGAATCCTCTGACCACAGTTCAAGGTGTAAACTTAAACCAGTAGATAGAACCTTTCTCTGCCTTTTCCCCAGTCTCCTCCCATATTGCCCTCTGCCCTTGGCAGAAGGGGGTTTCTTTGCCAAATGCTTTGCAGGCACATCAGATGCATGGGGCCAGATGAAGGACACCAAACCCAAGACCTGCAGCAGAGGATCCAGATTATTTGTAACATAAGCCAAATTTTTTGACAAGCTCTCTCATTTATCTGTCCCTTTGGTATCACCCTGAGTGAGAAGCCACTTTTGACACTTCCACCAGTTGGACCAGCTGCACACCAGGGACCTTCTTCCCCTTAGGCCCCAGCTAAGTATTTCTCCATGGTTCAGTAGCTACTGTCTTGCTCCTCCCCACCCCAGGTTTCACCACGGTCTCAACAGCAACCAGTTTCTAATGTTTTGTCTAGCCAAACTCTTTTCACACCTAGCAAATCCTCATGTTTCTGGTACACATACCTGCACCCTCCTGAATTCTCCAGCAATCCTTGCTGCTGCTTCCTTTTTGATCTCACCTGTGATCCCCTTCAAGTTCCTTCGATGTATCATCTCACATTTATTTGTTCCCCTTCTCCAAGGAGGCTAGCCATGTCTCTGCCCTGCATCCAGATCTCAGTGGTGCAAGCAGCTTGGGGTACCAAGTGCTCAGGCATCCTGAGGTTTGAGGATGCTGGATACAGCTGAATCTCAAGAGGCTCAAACACGTATTAGCAAATGAAGCTTGAGTGGAGGGAGGAAGGTACTCTCCTCCTTGGTGCTCTCTCCTACCTGCTGGCTTTCAGCAAGGTCAACAGTAAGGTGGACAAATTGTGAGACAAGATAATTCAAAGTCCTGTTTAGGCATGTGCTCATCTTCCTCAGGAAGACACGTGCTGTACCTGTGTACCAAATGCAACAGCATGAAAAATCAACAGAATGTCAACTAACCTGGCTTAATTTACTTGCTTTTCTCCTTCCCACTCCAGGAAAACTCACACTTGATTATTTGCCCCCTTGCATAAATCGTGTTGCACACAGCTCCTGTTTTTTACCTGCTTGCTGGTAACTCTTAAAAAAGAAGTTTGAAGAACCCTTGTAGCAGCACCTAGGAGTGAAACTGGGCCCCAAGTAGTCAAAAGCCCTTCTGTCCAGCTGCCTGTGGCCGTGTGTGCTCTGCTGTGTTTGCAGTCACCTGCTGTGATGCAGCTGTCCACATTTAGAAAGAGGAGGGGCAGGGAAGTCATACAGCCACTTTTGATCTGCTGCTGCTTAAATGTGAGCTCTGATGCTAAGGGAAGAATGTGGATGTGTATATATATGCATATAAAAAAATAGCTTTGTGCTCTACAAACACAAAAAGCTTTGAGTTCATCCAGCCCTGCTCCCTGGTACTTGATTTGATGTTTGATGCAAGCTCACAACCCAGTGAGCACTTTCTCACTAGGAAGCTCTCAAGCTTTTTGAAGCATTTCTGGTTCTTGCTGTTCTGTTTCAGACAGCTGTCTAGACCTTTCTGTATGTGAACAGGGCTGGCTAAATATTTCCTGGAGGGGACAGACCAGAATCTTTCTTAGTAGTAACACTAGCTCATATTTTTGAACACCTCTCCTAGAAATGTTCCTTCACATCCTGTTTTTGTTTGACTACAGCTGATTAGGATTAAAGCTATTGCAGTTTCGCCCTTGTCAGTATATTTCTAAATCACAGGAATGCATCTTTCTTCATGCAAGTTTTTGAATAATTTCCCTACTAATTTTCCTGGTGTTTTTATAGCTAGGGGAACATCTCCCGTTGCTATAAGCAGTACATTGGCATGCACAGTCACTGAGCTGTGACAAGCAGCCCAAAAAATACCTGACTGTGATAGTGTGTATGGTACAGCATTGCCAGACTTGCACATGCCAGACACTGTTAACAGCTCTCCCATGTTTTCCCAAGTGTGGCAGAGACCTTTCAACAATACTAGCCAAAAGAAACAGAAGCCAATACAAATGCAAAGCCTGCTTGGTATGTTGGTAAGAATTTGGCTGCTCTTAAGAGAAAAAAAGTGGCATCCCAATTCAAACCTATGGCAGACACCAAATATGCTCCTGCTGAGGCAAGCAAATACATAACTCTTCCTCCCACGAGTGTTACTGGCAGAACAGTTCCAGCAAAACACTGAAGGTCATTATCCATTATTCACAAGAAGAAAATTACATATTTATACCCTTGCAGCTCAAGTAAGTGTTGCCAGAAGCCTTGCACAGATGGGCCCTATTTATGGTAACACCTGACCTTGCCAAGATAAGGTTACAAGACGCTTTCAGACCTGGTTATATGCTGTGTCCTACACACAGTGCTGGTGTCAAGCACTTGCTCCCTCCCTAAGTGGCCTGTCCCAGCTGCTTTCCTGCCCATCCCAGGGTTCTCTGGTCACCCTAAAACTGTAGGACTAGGACAATGACGCTTGCCAGCTTTAGATGAAGGTTGGCTGGTACTAGGGAGTTTCTGACCTGAGCAGTCATCACTGTGCTGTTGAGACAGACAGAAGACAGCCTGGGGCACACTTTAGCAAGTGTCCTCTCTTCCCCTGCCTCCTCAGGAAGTTGGAGTTAACAGTTATAGAAGGGAATTGCACCACTGATTTACAGGGATACAAGGTGTGGTCTGCTGAACAGCATCCACTTTTGCTGAGTTTCCTGTTTGTGTACAAATTACAATTCGGCCCTACAAAGTGTATTTGAATATTTTGAGCACATCTGTGGAGAGTAAAGCTAAATTTACCTTTCTAGAAATTTAATTATAGGAAATGTTGAGATGAGATGAGGAAAAATGTTGAGATGAGATGAGGAAAAAGCTTTTCAACTGTAGAAGAGAAACTACTGCTGTACTGCTGACAGCCTGAATTTGGGACAGTGACTCTTTCAAAATGAAACTGGAGAATGATGTATAGGTCAAAAATTTAGTGACAAAACATTAATTCAAAAGTAACTTTAGATGCTAAACATGGTAGAAAACTGTGCCACCTATTCTAGATAGCCTCCCCATGGAAATCAAAGTTGTCACTGAACTCAGCTAGCAATTGCACGGTACTGAGTCTTTCTACTCTTAAACCTTTCTGATGAGCTCAAGTCCACTCTACCCGTTCCAAATTGCAAGTGCCCCAGGCACAGAAATAACATTAGAATTAGAGCCCCATTGACAAGCACAGGACAAAATTCAGCTTTCGGTGTATCTTGCTTATTGCAAGTCTTGACAATTCCTCCCTTAAGTGATTTGGGCAAAGTAATTTTCAAGCCTGCTCTGATCCTTACACAGGGTAACTGCTGCTATAATTTCACCTTTGGAAACTGTAAACTGTTTCTGGGTATACTGACTTGCACTCTGGAGGAGGGTTCATATTAAGTATTTAGATGGCTCAGTGGTTCAGTTTACCTTCAAAAATTAAGAAAGTAGCACAGGTGAGCTGAGGTAAAATAACATTAGGTTTGTAAAAGCTCAACCAAAATTAATTTCTGGACCTTAACAGTTAACTTTAACTTGTAACTTGCATATGGGGATTGTTATGTATATTTAGCTTTGTATTAGGGTGTAAGTTCCAGATATTTCAGTTGTCTTTTCTATGGGATTCACAAGCACAAGTGATGGACCAGTCTGCAGTATGATGTGTAAATCACGGCATGCAATTGTTTTGGTAGTGAAGCTGGGATCAAGTGCACAGTCAACCTCCACCTTGCCAGCAATTCACACTGGGGCTGGTAATGCTGGATTTGTTGAAGAGCAGAGAAGCGGCTACATCAGGTGGTAAGGATCCCTGAGGACCGGCAGAAAACGCTCATGCAGACTACAGTGCCTGCTGATTTAGTTCTGTAGTTTGCCTCTGGATTTCATTTCTGGTGGAAATGGGGCTGAACATAACAGTCAAAAACCAGCAAATCTCTTGCTATCATAAGGGCACTCAGCATTATGCAGCCTCTGGTAGTTTTGGGCTGAATTTGGATGACAGAATCACAGAATTAACTAGGCTGGGAAAGACCTTTGAGATTATCAAGTCCAACTATAACCGAACACGACCTTGTCCACTAGAGAATGGCACTAAGTGCCACATCCTGTCTTTTTTTAAACACATCCAGGGTAGTGACTTTACCACCTCCCTAGGCATTCCAATGCCCAATCACCTTTTCTGTGAAGAAATGCCTCCTAATGTCCAACCTGAACCTCCCCTGGTGCAGCTTAAGACTGTGTCCTCTTGTCCTGCCACTGGTTGCCTGGGAAAAGAGCCCAATCCCCACCTGGCTACACTCCCCTTTCAGGGGATAAGGTCCCCCCTGAGCCTCCTCCAGGCTAAACAACCCCAGCTCCCTCAGCCGCTTCTCACAGGACTTGTGCTCCAGACCCTTCACCAGCCTTGTTGCCCTTCTCTGGGCACACTCCAGCACCTCCGTGTCCTTTCTAAATTGAGGAGCCCAGAATGGACACAGCACTCAAGGTGTGGCCTCACCAGTGCCAAGTACAGGGGGACAATCTCTGCCCTGGTCCTGCTGGCCACACTGTTGCTGGTACAGGCCAGGATGCCATTGGCCTTTTTGGCCACCTGGGCACTGCTGGCTCATGTTCAACTGCTGTCACCAGCACCTCCAGGCCCCTTTCTGCCTGGCCACTGTCCAGCCACTCTGTCCCCAGCCTGCAGCACTGCCTGGGGTTGTTGTGGCCAAAGTGCAGCCACTTGGTCTTGTTAAACCTCATACTGCTGGATTCAGCCCATGGATCCAGCCTGTCCGGGTTCCTCTGCAGAGCCCTCCTACCCTCCAGCAGATCTACACTTACTCCCAGCTTGGTGTCATCTGCCAATTTGCTCATGGTAGACTCAATCCCCTCATCAAGATCATCAATAAAAATACTAAACAGAACGGGGCCCAACATTGATCCCTGTGGGACACCACTAGTGCACAGCTGGACAAAGCACCATTCACCACCACTCTCTGGGCCCGGCCATCCAGACAGTTGTTAACCCAGTGAAGGGCGCACCTGTCCAAGCTGTGGGCTGCCAGCTTTTCCAGGAGTATGCTGCAGGATATGGTGCCAAAGGCGGCACACACAGCACAACAGAGGATGGCACATGCTAGTGCAGACTAGTCACATCTGTGGAAGATGACTAGTGACTGCAGCAGCAGGCAGTGGTCAAAAACTGCTTGCTGATTGAAGCACATGGGCCATGCTCATGGGCCCAGAGACACTTTAGAAAGCCAAGGAGCTTTGTTACAATGCTGGGCACAAGCTGGATCTATGGCACGTCACCGTAGCTGTTAATCAAAAGACCCCTTAACACCTCTTTTTTGCCCCATCCTGGGAACAATGAAAAGCTAAAATTTCCTCCCATCCACAGAACACTAGAAATCAGGAATAAACAGTCTAGAGTCTTGTGGCTCTAGGATGCCACAAGACAGATCCCTCATTTTAGATAGACTGAAAAGATCTGAGGAACCATCACGTTCCCATGGAATCTGAAATACCTCATAAGCTGATTGAATTTGTTCATTAACAACTCCAGTGGAAATAAACCTCAGCAGCTGTGTTGAAGAAAGGAGCTTTCGTGTGGCATCTAAAAGCAGCAAGCCAAACACCACAGACCAGGGTGGCCTGGCCTCGGTCCACAGGTACCGTGGGTGGTCACACCTATGCAAATCCAGAACTTTGCTATGCAATTGCACGTAAATGACTGGGATTAAAGCTTGACCTGATCTCCTTTGCCGCAATCATTTTAATATATTTTAAGTAGCATCAGCTACTCTACCACAACAGCTTAGAAAATCTTGATGTACACATATGCAGATTTATAGGATATAAGATTTGCAGTACTTGACTTCCCTCATCTAGTCATAATTTTTCTCTACTTCATCATGTTCAGCCCAATTCAAGCCAAGTACAGCATTTCTTATTGTCATAAGTTACAAATTGGACTTTGGAGATGGAAAGTGCCTGCAAAAAAAGACTGCTGTCTGAGGATGAAGGAAATCCCACAGGATCTCTGCTTCTCCTGGGAGTGAGCACCCCTCGCATTTTGCTGCCCCAGCCTTTACCTGCTTTCATGCCATCACCATTGACTGGAGCATCTCAGCACAGCAGGCATTGCAGCAGCAAGCAACTACAAAGGCAGAAAGCCTGATCTTACAGCATCCCTCAATAGCAGAAGAGGAATTCTGATGTTTATGAAATAAAAAACTGAACTGAGGGCTCAGCTTCCCCAAATGCTCTGTCCCCTCTACGCAAGATGAATGGGCAGTGATGATCAGGAAGGGTCCATGTCTACTGGAGACAAGCTGCACACTCTTGTTGAACCGTTACAGCTTTGGAAAAGACCTCAGAGTGGGCTCACTTTGATGTAACTTTATTGCGTATCATCTCTGAATGTGTACTTACTGAAAATGAGGTGTTTTCTCACTCTGCTGAGGAATACAGAAATGAGAACAACAAAGAGAAGCCATGTCATGGTACATCATGGTAATGTTTTACACCACTAGATAAAAATATTCTTCCACATTTATTTTTCCAATTTCTAAAGAGAGATTGGGGTTTGTCTGGCATTTAAATCCTCCCTGATCTTCAGAAAAAAACCCCCATATACTAGGTAATCATGACCGAGAGAAAGGGAAAACTTAAAAATACATACATACACAAAGACAAGAAACATGTCAACACCACTTTACCACTTTTGTATTTTATTGTGGAACTGAGTTTTTTTTCTTTTACATCAGATATGCTCAATAGAAGAGGGGACATTGCACACAAATATCGTAAAAGCATTGCATATTACTTTCACGGGAAACTAATTTTCTACATTAGATATGACTGGATAGAATAGAAGTGATGCAGGATTATAAGACATAATACCATACACAGCTGCAGACTGACACAAACACCATTCAGAACAAGAGAGAGGAGGTGTGTGAGGTGCTTCTCAGCCAGCCACAAGACTTTCTTTCCATAGTTTGGAAGATAATGGCTGCATGCAAATGCGTGAAAGCATATTTCAGATTTCATCTTTTACAGTTGAGATTACAGCCCAGTCTTGAAGAGGTAGCTCCTGCCATCTGGAGCTCTTAGTTAGCCTAGTAGAGAGAAGTTGCTTCTTAAATTTTTTTTCTTTCTATATTTTATGCCGTTGTTTTATTTAATTACTTAATTTCTTTTTTAAGATTTTTTTTTTGTAAAGTCAAAATGAACAAGAGTTGTTTTTTTTAAAATTTTAAATAGCAAACATTTTTTAACCAGGTGAATAATATAATTGCATTCTGAGAAATGCTTATCCCTAGTTTCTTTTAGTGTTTTGTTCAATTATTAAGTGAAAAGATGAAAGCTTACAGTTTCTTTCAAGTGTAAACAGTATATTTTTTCATCTTCTAGTAAATCCAGACCAATAAAATTGCTATTTCTCTCAAAAACATCATTACTGAGCAAGAACCTCTGGCGACAGATGAACAAAGAGAAGCGCATGACAGAAATGTTCCAAATGCACAGCAAGTGCTCTTTGGAGCTCATTTACTTGTGTTGGGAGGGATTGAAAATTCAATTAACAAATTTATTAAATCTTAGTAAAAGAGTACCAGAACTCTCCTAAAATGCATAAGCTATCATAGACAATTAAAAAAACCCCAACATTCATATACACAGTTATCTCCATTCACCACAGTATGTAAAATAAGTAAAAAAAAATCAAAAGTGATTTCTATGAAAGATGGGGTGAAAATAGAGGTCAATGAGTCAGGCCCACCACAGGACTTTGAAAAGGCATGCATGAGAGGCCCTGTCCAAGTTCAAGAGTGGGATGGGATCCCCAAAGTTAATTCTTCATTGAATTATATGAAGCAGTATATTAATAGCATAAAGATCATGACCGGGAATGCTGTTATGGGTAATACCATCATTGAAATGGAGTGTTCTTTGCACTCAGATATTGAATCTTTACAATTAAGAGTAATCAATAACAAACCATGCTCCTAGAAATCTATGCTGATCAACAGCACTCATCGTTAATGTACACAGTACATTTGGATGACTGTTACACTAAACTAGTTGTGTAGTACTAGGATTAGCACAGGTAGATTAGTTCCACAGGCAGGAAAGACATAAAGGCAAGAGGAGCTAATGGAGGAGTTCATTGCTGCGTTACATCCAGGCATGATTAACATTTAAAAGGGAATGGATGGAACAGGCATTACAATACCTCAGAATAGCCAGACCAGGGTTTTAATATTGTTGTAGCAGCAAGAAAAGCAAATGAACATGTTAAGGTTAACTGTAACTGTCTAACTATCATTATTATTTCAGAAGTAAAACAAATGCTTCAGCCATCATAAACTTGCTTGGGCATCTTTAAGGCTTGATTCCAACTTAATTTACAGTAGGATCAGATGACTGTAATTTCCCTGACAGTAGTGAAATTGCTCCTGATTCACAGGAGTAAGTGGCATAAGTGAGATTAGTCACAGGACCACTGCTCTACTTGAAACAATTTTCTACCAAAGCGGAGATACAAACCATCTCAGGTATTGTCAGAAAATCAGAAAATCTGTTCCCACCCACTCAAAAGGTTTGAATTTTGACCTATATAATAAAGTAGACAAATCAGAAAGAAGTGTAGAAAGAGTACAACTCTTCTGCCAAAAATTTTGCCCATATCTTTGTAGAATATGTATTACAAAAGCATTTTTAAGTGAATGACATGAGCCCAGCAAACATGCTTGTTTTCACAATACATTTCCATCTGCCTTTTGTGCCACAGTCACTCGGACTTATTCTTAACTACTTAAAAGGTATAGCAATAAATAAAACAGCATTGCTAGAGAGATCTAAAAAAAAAGAAAAAGAAGACATTAAAAAGAAATCAAAACCCCAACCACTGACGAACAGTAATTCACAGCATTAAATGGGCATGAGAAGCCCACATTTACAAGACCCTAAACCAGTATTAAAAAACCCTCATAAAAATTAGGAGTGCAAACATACACCTATTAAACAAAAATATCCTAACAATGTAAAATTGAAACAAATTATTAGTAAAGAAAATAAAATGAGGTCATAGTTCACTACATCGTAAAACTTAATTCCAGCCATAACGGTGATTCATACAACCAGCACATAACTCCATGCTGGAGGCCTTTACACCTTCTTAAATTCAGATTTGCAGACCTTCTGCAATGCAACAAGATTTTTTAAATTGGGGTAAAACTTGTGAGACTAAAAAATCCAAACTGTCTTAAATCACAGAGAAGTGGTGCTGTTCCTCTGCAAGCAGTCTAGAGAAGGAGAAGAAGGGAGATATGGAGAAGGAAAAGAAAGGAAGAAAAAAGAACAGTAAAGGAAGAGGCAAGGAAAGGAAGAGGAAAGGGAGTGAAAGAGTAAAAAAAGGAAATGAGAGGAGGAGAGAGGAGTTAAGGAAAGAGAAGGAAAGAAAGAACAGAGGAAAGAGGAAAGGAGAGGGGAAGAGAAGAGAAAAGAAGGGAAGGAAAAGAGAAGGAAGGGACTTACTTTAGCTTATTGCTTGTTCTATCCTTTTTCAAGATCTTGTGAGGGTTGAGAATGTAGGTTATAACCTTGTAAGTAATGGGCACTCAACTTCTCAAATCCCCTTTTCTGTCATTACCAATAGAATAATTTTATAATCAGGGTATCCTTCCATATCCCTCTCCCCAAAAAGGTATTGGCAGTTGACTGTTTTCAAGAAATTTTACCTCAATATCCATTCTCACTAGAATCTTAAACAACACTATTCATTTATCTTACAAAACTACTAAAAAAAATGCCTTCACCTGCAAAATTTTTCTTTGCATTTACCTGTAAATGAAAATGTTTGTTACAAATCATGTATTAAAAGTTCACGCAGCACTAAAAAGAAAGGCTTCTGTACATTTGTTCCCATGTTCACTCTTAAATTAAACAAATAAAATAAGGTAAGACAAAGGAAGGTTGAATACTGTACAGGCTCACAGGTAACCTTTTCCATCATTCTGAATGTTTCACTAAGTTTTGTAACTCTGATACTGGACACCACTTCAATCTTGCTTCCACAGTACAAAATAACCTTTCAAAAAAATGCTCATCTTGCCTTGTTGAGCTGTCCTGGTGCATCAATGAATTGTTCACAGAACTAACATACGTACTTCATAGCACCAAGCTGTTTGACCAGTCAGATAGGTTTCTAGTATACACTTCATGCACACTCACACTTCTTTACTGGGGCAACTATGATCCTTCACAGATGTTTTATAAATTTGCTGTCTCAACATAAAAAATAAGTGCATCAAGTTTCTTTGTACATTCAAGTCACTTTCTAAGGCAAATTTTCTACTGTATGTATTCCCGACCGCTTTGGTATTTTGCTTCAGTTAATCGACAGTGGACATGGGTGTTCAAGCATGTGGACTGGTCAGTTCTGGCTGGAGTGAGTGGGCTTTTGCTGGAAGCATGCCTTAGACTAACAATTCTGCATGTTGTAAGAAAGGTTTTAGACTTCTGGATGGGGTGCAGACTACATGCATATTTGGCCTATGATTGTTACGGTATGTCAGTATGCAGAGTTCAAATTAAAGTGGAAAGCTGCTGATGAGTGATTAGGTCATACATCCCTTCCTAGCCATGTTCTCTTTCTTTTTATTTTTGAGCTAACTTAATTCTTTAAAAAAAGGATCCCCATAGTGATAGCTCATATTGATAAAAATTTAAAACTTTCTTCTCATGTGAGAACATAAGCAGACTGTAGTAAGCGATACATCTATTGCCATGAGACTAATGCAGACCTAATAATTTACTACTTTCTCCTCTTACCCCTCTCTCTCTTTCTCTCTTTGTGTTTCTCTAGAGGTCAAATGCCTCTACCTGGCAAAAGTCAGTTGGGGTTGCTAGTGCATGGTTTCAAAATGTTCAGCAGAGATGCAACTGGATCCGTATTTTCGCAGTAATTTGTACTCTACTATGGGAAGACTTATTTCCCTTAGCAACCAACAAAGACTGAAAAATATTAGTGACTTGCATCACTGTGACACAGTATAGCATTTGGCAGGTATATAGTTCAGCAGTTGGAATAGATGAGTTGAATTTTCAGAAAAAGCGTTTTCAAACTGAAGAATTTCTGGAAACAAAGTTTGATCTTGTGATGCACGGTCTTGTTCTTACAGTTCAATCTTGCATGCRGGAAAAGATTCATCTTGCATAACAACAGTGCTGCTGCTTGCCAAAACCATGATGTT